>JAOEGS010012448.1:0-50037 GCA_025447755.1 Corythornis vintsioides | reverse complement strand
GCTCCATCCTCTCTACACTCACCCTTAACATATTTATAGACATTAATGAGGTCCCCCCTCAGCCTCCTCTTCTCCAGATCTACATGTAACTCCAAGGAAACCTGAAGGGAATAATTAGATAGAAAATCTAACATACTTTTCTAGCTCAAGAATATCTTCTATAAATGCAAGTTAAGATGTAGATTGTCCCCGAGGACTGATTCCCTACTCACATGGGTTAAATAAATATCTAACAGCTTGTCAACTTGATACAAGTGAAGAGATCAAACTTTAGATTTAATCTTGGGTTAAGTAGATTAAATGTCATTTTCTTTCCATTTTGTCACCCACTTCTTTATAAATCCTTGTTAACCGTAGTGTCTATTTTGGATTCTTGCTTTTGCCTTCAAGACTTGCTTTTATCTTAGGGTAACTTCAAGGTAACTGGATAGTGTGATCTGCTCCAAGAGATGGTATGAACCATAGAGGCTGGTTCCTTGCTCAGCCCCAGAGAACCCAGTACCACAGTGGAAAGCCTTGAACACCAGAGGGTTAGTCAGGTCCTTCACTGTGGGCTTCCTTAGCTTGGCTTGGAAGTGGACAGTGGAGGAAAGCCATGCAGAGCCCCCATGACTGCCATAGCCCAGAGAACCCCTTGGTGTATGTCTGGTTAGTGAGGAAAGTCCATGATTCCAGGAGCTGCTGAAGAGCTGACAGAACGGTTAGACAGTCTCCTCTCACTTATCCTGGCCCGGTGTAGAGATCCCCAGCAGCTGCATCCCATCTCCATTCAGACACCTTTGGTGCTATCACCAGCAGGAACTTGTCTCTTGGCACCAGCTAGAGAGCCCAAAATTACCATTGTAAGTGGAGCCAGCATACAGTTTGTGCTGTCATTATGTGTGCCCCACATATGCTCACAGAGGCAGGTACTTTCCCAAATCCAGAGTGATGGCAGTCAACACTGTGAAGCCTAAATGGATATTGTCTCCCTCCCTGCCAGGGATTTCCCAGAGCACAGCAGGAGAGAAAAAAAGAATAGAAATCATTGGACCAGAATCTCACTCCTTGTGTTTTTCCTATCTGTGAGGCATTATTCACAGAAATCATAGGCAAATATTTCCTCATAATAATTAATAATCTGTAGAGTTAGTTTATTGCCATACAAGGTCAGCAAACCAAATGCACTGAATGGACTTTAAAAAGGAATAAGTGCTTTTACAGCCATTGACAATATTTATCGTTTTATTAACCCCATAAAAGGGAGGTTGAATGTCAGCAGCACAGGGTCAGAAACAATCCTGGCCTTTCATACACAGCAAAATGCAACTGGCCAAATGCTTTAGATTGCTTCCTAACTGCTCTGAGGTCGTGTGACAGAAGCTATGGGGTCACTATGAAATCCAGTGCAGTTCCATAACGTTACACAATGCTGATTTTTTAGTAATAAAATGAAGATGAATTCCTTCTTGCATTGCATATAGATGAGCAGAACTTAAAAGAACTGACTCCTGTTTTTCACGTGGTGGCATAAAGACAGCAGCTGTAATGAGCTGTGGATAGAGTTTAAGTATTTGTTTGACCCTTCAGATGAAGATCTTAAACCCGGAGCTTTTAAAACCTTTCTTAACTCTTAATGAAAGAGAATTTACAGGTAGGTAACTGAATCATTTCAGGATAAAAGCATGATGCAAACTAGACATTTCAGTAAACTAGATCTGCTCCCATGGATTTATTTGTAGGCTCGTAGCCTGAAGTATGAGATACAGCACTATGTAAATGAGAAAATATCATAAATAAATTATTTTGTATAATGATATTTTTAGCCACCTTTTCAGAAGCTCCACCCTAAAATACAGCGTTTTGGCATGCAGGAAAACCACAGAGAGGTATACCTAGCATGTCTCATCTCCCCCATCCTAATCTTTGCATTATAATACAAATGTTGAACTTCCCTGGAAGTAAGCACTAGAACCCAAACTGACACAGTTTTTGAAACTTCAGCTATTTTAATTCCTGAAGTATTACACAGTAGGCAAGAGAACAATACTTAGCTTTTCTTTTTTTTTCATCTTTTCAAGACTTAAACCAAACCAAAACCAAACAGCAAGCACTAGATGCAAGACCAGGTGTTCCACATATCACTGTGGTTCCTTTATGAAGATTTAACTCTATACCCCGTGCAGGGAATTACTCAGGAGAACACAGTGTCTGAACAGCTCTGTATTTGGACATGTGAGAGAGAATGATTCTTTCTTACCTTTGCCTTCTGAATGGTGATTTCTGCAGCCTGGTTGTCCAGATTTGCTCTCCAGCCAGTAGTGACTCTTTTAGACGCTGGCTTAGAAGAGGATGAATTGCCTTTGGCCATGGCTATATCTCTCCACCATTTTTACAGGCTAAAGAAGAAATGTAAGTCAGCCTAGATGCCAAACTACTCTGCCTAGTTTTACCTGAACAGTTGATTTAGGTGCAGACTGTCTCAAGAGTAACAATGCCTTGCTTCATTTTAATGTAATCTGCTTGAACAGTGGATTTAATTGAATGGAAGTAAAGCTCTATTTGTAGACACTGAGTAAGAATGTCCACATACAGGTTATGGGCAGAAAACCACTAATTTTCATATCAGCAACTGATGCTCAATATTAAACCTCATTACCTCACAAGCAGCAAGAGCCCAGACCACCCCATCAGAGGTTGAGTGTGGATTGACCAAAAGTCAGTGACTTCTTAAACTACTACAGGTTGCTGGTGGTGGATCATGTGCTTGTATTCACAGATTTACCTGAGAATGTTTCCTACACTTCAAATGTACATGCTACTTCCATCTGAATTAACTTCCAGCTGGGGATATGTCCCCAGTGATAGATATTTAGAACAACATTTTCACATATGCTTAGTTAGATTTAGAGTTCATGTCCTCAAAGGTATTTCAGTTCAAATGAAGAGAAGTTACACGGCTAAATATATTTGAGGATCTGGAGTTAAGTTCCATTTTCAAAATATCAGGCACTTAAGAGTTTAAGCTTTACTAAGAGTCAATGGAATGTAGGTTCCTGAATCCTCCCAGTAAAGATATCCAGGTTATAAAGTTTTGATTTTTTTATCTCTCTTATCCCTCTCAGATGTTCAGGTCTCATGGATTATTAGGCCTTAGGAATCATCAGGCCATCTTGTCTTACTGTGTAAGCAATTTTACCTGTCCATAGGACCCCAGCAACATATTTTCTTTCTATTTTATTTTACTTTTGGTTTGGGTTTGTTTTTTCTGTTCTGCTTGCATTTTGCATGTTTTGCTCTAATGGGAGCAAAATTTGCACTTCAGCCTAATGGGCTCACTCACGGAGTAAGACCATGACTGCACAAAGTAGTGGCAATAGACAGAAATTAGAGTAGAAAAATTAGATTCCTCATAAATCTCAATTTCCAGGCACATGATCAACTTCTGCTAGCCTAGTGAGTTGTCAGTCATCTGTAACTCTCTTGTGTGCATGATCTTGCCTTATGTAAAATGCAACACCATGATGGAGTTCTGTTTGCTTTTATTGCATTAGCCATAAGCTTAAGTGCACAAGTGTGGACCTTTATGGCATCTGCAATGCCACTGTTTTTTTACACTGTGGAAATGAGACCATTTTCATGAGCCATCATTGTGTTTTACTGGCAAGAAATGCACTATATTTTTTCCATGAAGAAGCTGGCTATGTGTTTGCTCCTGAAGGAAAGGTGAGCTGAAGGTCTGGCTGTATCACTCCACAGTTAGTGATGCATTGCACACTTTACTTCAGAACTCTGTTCCAGATAATGTTATTTCATGTGCTCCTGATGCTCCCTGGTCTGAATTTAATTGTATGCAGTTTGTGTCACTTAGGAACAGGGAGAAATAACACAGTTGTAGTACATGATAATAATGCCTTTTCCCCACTTTTTTTTTTCCTGTCTTGACTAACAGAACAAGAAATTCTCTGGGACGAGGAATGATTCTTAACATGTCAATTCAAAATGGCCAATACTCCTCATGGCAGAGGTTTCTGGAACTACTGTGAAGTTTCCTCTGAAAAACTGGTAAGAGAATCATAGAATCATAGAATGAGGAAGGTTTTCTATCTAGTCTCCACTGGCTGTGTTGAGGAGGTCTCTGTTAGCTAAGAAGGGGAGCCAAGGCCATTCAATCAGATACAGCCAACTGTGTTGTGGACACTGTTCTTTAGTGCATGGGAAGTTAGGTGAGATTAATCACCCTGTAATGTGTTTCCTCCCAATATTTAGTATAAACCAGCAGATTTTGTGCTTGGCTGGTCTTTCAAATTTGCTGTGAGAACTTTTTTACTCTAAAGCTATTCACGGTGTCTTGTGGTGGAAACTGACAACTTATCTTGATCCTGTGTGGAATTAGCATTGACATTCCCCAAGGTTGCAACAAAGCCACTGTGAAAACAAAAAGACATCATCAGGGTTGGCACAAAAACTAAGGTCCTATTTAGGCCTTTTGTATAAATTCTGCTTTGTCTGTGAAAATAGCTATTTTTGGACAGCCACAATTGTGGATGAGCCACAAAATGTCAGACAGAGGACGTGGGCCATAATATGGGGGAAAAGATATTAAACTATGAGGTTCACTGATGTTAGTATTTCTCATAAATATTATTTGTCTATCTGACAACACATTTAACCAGGTCACATTCTCACCTGATTTCATATTAAATACCCTTTTCTCCAGTCTGTATAGATACATTTTCTGCCTTTTCCTAATGAGGTAGTCACCTGTGGTGTGTAAATGACAGAGCTGAACTGGTGCAGTGCCATTCATGAGATAATTTACCTTTCCCTCTTCACTTTAAATCTTGTCCTGTTTGCCTTGTTAAATTTTTTATCATGCTACCAATCTCTTTTTTTAAAGGGAGTTTTGCTGCTTTTTATATCTGCATGCAACTGATCAGTGCTCTGTTTTGTAAAATAACTAATCCAAAAAATCTCCTTCAATATCAGGCCCTTGATACACTGTGGGCCCTTGATGTTGTAGCTGTTTTCACAAGGTACTTGACTTCAATCCATTTTTGTCTCCCATTGTGTCAGACTGAAGGTTCTCTCCTTATTCTCATTTGTGCCTATCACAGAATTAAAGCACTTGAAGCAGAACAGAGAGAGCCTCTCTGTTCATGAGAAATCCAGATGTGCAGCTGTGAGCTGCATTTTGCATACCTGTGAATGAGATGCTGGCCACTAATTCTAAGGTCAATTCTAGTGTCAAACAGATAACAGGCCTAAATTTATAGAATTTTCCCAGGTGCTGCTTTTCAATGTTGAGGAGACCTTCTGTAACTGCAGTCTTGTGCAGATAAATCTATCAACTCCCACTCTGTGAGCAGAAGTATTTTCTCTTTTATACCAAGGCAACAGTTTTCTGATAAATAAAAGGAGTGGAATGTATGTATGAAGTCGACCTTACACCATCTCCTAAATAAATTTCCTTTCAAATAGCACTTTACCTCTCCACAGCAATTTAGAGAGCTTTCATTGAAGTTTAAGATGAGCAAAAATGCTTCTCTAAATATTACAGTGAACATCTGTATGCTCTTCCATAGCTAGATTGCCAAAGGAAAGACAGACAAGGGATGAATACCATCAAGCAAAAATGTGAGAAAGCAACTGTGACCATAATCTGCCAGAGACTGGCACACCTCTTCCCTTTTCCATGTCTGCAACAGTGCCTCGTGGCTCTGATGATGCACCACATTTCTGACCTGGGAATGCCTTTGCAATTATACCAGCCTAGGTCTGTTTCAAAATCAGCTTCCTCTATGTACCACCTCAGTGGAATTTGATAGTCTTAATTTTATTTGTATTTTTAGTCAAAGCCATAATTCTTGTAAAGTCAAAAGTGAAATACTGAGAATAAGCTTCTTCACCTACAGAATGTTTTCAGACCATCTATAAAGACCAACAAAGGAAAAGGTTTGCATAAATAAAATCCATTTGTTGAGGCAAATACAGACAAACAGCATCTTGCACAGTATGCCAGGGAAGAAGACACTGTGTTTCCTTTCTGAATAGAGTAAAAAGAGAGGTAAAAAACCTGACCACTTTCACTTGATAATTACTTAACCTCTCTGGCTCTTACTAGTCTAGTCAGCAAGGTCTGGCAACTGAGATCCCAGTGCAATTTTTACTGCAATAGCTAGGGCTTTATAGGTATCAGATCAGCAATTGCAGGGCAGAGGCTTTAGAGTCTCAAGATCTGTCCATGGAAAAAGTAGTTCAGAGCCAAGCCAGGGTATCAACTGAAGAGTGAGCTATCTGCCTTGTGCTAACACTTATGGGAATATTGTCCATACAGAGGCATTCAGAAAACAGAATTTAAAGATCTGTGTTTGTTTTTCGAGCCTGTTTGGCAGCATTCAGAACTGGTGATGGATGTTTCTTCAGAACAAATGTATCCTTTATTCAGTTCAGTTTACTCACTTCCATTTTCCAGAGGCTGTGCAAGGATTTAATGCAGTTTAACTAATCCATTATACATGCACTTGGTTGGTAATGCTGGATTTAACCTTCCTCAATGTCACCATGTCAACAAATGCTGTAGTCATGGGGGTATTTATAAGAATAATGATAATATGGGGCAAGCCAACCTCACTTTACAGCCTGTGGAGAGAGAGAATGGTTTATACTTAATGTTAAATGCCAAGAGTTAGACTGCTTAGAAAAACTCCCTTCACTGACTATGGAAAAAAGCTCAGCAGACTGATTTCCTTTATTTTTACCTAAATTAGCCTTTAGGAGTACCCTGTATTCTTCATGTTAATATCTTAATGCACATACAAAAGTTACTATATTTTGAAAGTAAGCAGTCTCTTATGGATCTGTTTGCACTAATATAATGTAGAAAAACTTACATCTGCCTTGAAAGAAAGAGTATAACTGCTGAAGAGATAAACAAATTATTCTGTGCTCTCTAGAAATATAATAACTCTCAGTAATCCAAATGAAAACCTTTTAAGTTGTTTGGCAACAGTATTTTCTGCTCCTATTTGTCTTTAGGCCTATCAGCTGCATTAATAATGAAAGAGGTGAAAATAGCAACTAAGACAATCTTTGTCTTCCTGAAAACATTGATTGTGATTCTGTTGCATCTGATTCTTGACCTTATAAAAGCTTTTCCTCTCCTGAGGGCTGGAATATGAAAATAGAGAAAGTTGACATTTAAAATAGGTTTAATGAGAGTTTTAATTTGAAAAAAAAAAAAAATGAAAAATTATATGTAGGAAACAAGAGTTTGTAGAAATTTTCTAATCCTCTCAGTCAGCAGTGAAGATATTGGAGAATCACCCCCTTTCAATAACAAGTATTTGCTGTTTCAGTGTTTGCTAGAAGGTTGATCTGACTTCCATTGCTCTTGGTTTGAGTGGCTGTTAGAGGCAGAGCATGTTTTCATTGCCTTAACAAACAGGTCTGAGTTGGGTTTCTAATTGCATGCACACATCTTTGACTGTTACACAGCATATGGACTCCAGGACTTTGGTGGATTTCTGCCCAGAATTCCAGAGGAAAGACATTTCCAGTGTGAGTTGGGAAACCTACAAAGAAGCAGTTTCTTAACTGTTATTGGGGCATACTACCAATCAGTGATGGTTCCTGTAAAACCTTTCTCAGAGTATTTTCAACTGGTTTTCTCCTGTAGTGTTGCTGAATCACTATTGTTTCTGGTTTGTGACTCATCTTTTCTCAGTCACCCACTTATCTTCTAAGAAGTTCATACTTATAATAACTCTACCAATACTACCTCAGTGAGATCATCACTGCCAGGGAGTTGTCCTTGAATTTTGACATCATAGGTTCCTAAATTTTAACTCCATGTAAAAAGAGCAATCAGAGAATATTGAAAATCTGAGCTATAAGGCTAAAGTTAATATAAAATCTGTACAAGTGATTTATTCCAGACATAGGAGGATCTAAATTTTTCCTTCTTGTACATCTCTGAGCATAAGGTAGTTCATAAACTGAACAATGTCAAGTAGTCCTTGGATCATTGGAGCAGTTTTGGAAAGGGGGTCTAGCACTTCTCCCCCAGCTCACAGAATGAGCTTGCCTAGCTAGCCCAACATAAAAGAGAGGTGTTCACAAGTTCTATTGGCTCAAATTTCCCTCTTATTTAATCAGCTATGGACTTTCTAAACACTGATACACCTTTCAGGTGAGTGAAGGGCATTGGGCTTGGTTATCCTGGCAAGTCCTCAAAGACAGTTTCCCTGAAAAGATAAACTGCGTCTGTGTCTTCAACAATCCTGTTTTGCAAATGCCTTCTTGGTGCCTGGTGCCCTCCCCTGCCCAGTCAGAACATTGCTAGTGCCTTGTCTGCCCACTTTAATACCTCACACAGCATGACAGCCCAGCACAGCTGAGTGGCTCCACTCAGGAGACACTTTCTGGGGGTTTTCCCAGGCTCTCACCTGCTGTATGTTCTCTCACTCAGTAGTACACAGAATGCATCAAGATGCCCTCAGACCCTGGTGACACTGGGGACTAGACCCTCAGAGGACAGACATGCCCACCTCAGAGGCTGTGCACGCTGTTCCTGGGCCCTGGCCACGTAGGCAGTGTGTGGTGGCTTCAGTGCCATCCATGGCTCTCTGGCTGCCTGCTGCCCTCTCTCTCCTCAGCTGGCAGAGTGTGCACTCTGCAGTGGGTTACTCCCAGCACAATGTGATTAACACGGCTGGGAAATCTCTGGCACAATGTCCTGAGAGATTTTAAGCGCCAGGAAGTCTAATACCTGCAAATATATTTATCTTCCATTGAATATTTCATTAAGTTGGAATTCATGAACTGGATCTTTTACACAGAAGTTTTATGAATTATGTACCAAAATTGATCAGTTCCTACTTTGTCTCAAAGCCACAGTGGGGATCATAGACCATCAAAGCTCCTGCAGCAATTAGAGATCAAATGGCACTGAAGGAGGCAGGTGTGCAAGGCCTATAGTATTCCCTTGTTCACAGCCCAGGAAAAAGCCTCTGCTTAGTACATCATAGTTTCAGTTCTTATTTTTGCTATATTTCAGCCTCACTTCCTTGTCTGCCTCGCTGTCATGGGAATCACAGTGTCCTCAGAAGCAAACTCACCACAGCCACTCATCAAACACACCTACCTACCCTTCACCTCTCGCCTATCACACCAACATGGTTACCTGCTCTTCCTGCACCAGTGATAGGAAATGGCTTCTGTACCTTCCCTGCCAACACCAACTGCAGTGGAAGCTTTTAGTGTATAGATATTATTTTATTTCAAAGAAGAAATAAGTTTTACACGTGAAGTTGTTTCATGCTGCCAGAGTGCTTCTGGCTTAGCCAGAAGCCACCATCTTCAATAGCAGGTACTGCAAAACTATAAGCTTATAGTTCTGCATATAAAGTATTTAGCTAAAAATGAAATCCCCCTGTGCATAGTGGGGTGGGAGGAAGGAGAAAGAGGCACAGTTAGAAGATGTTAATTGTGCAGCTTGTTGTGCTGGCGGAAGGCACACTGGTACTGTGCTGATGAGAGCAGTACAAAAATAACCCAGACTGAAGTGAGACTTCCACCCCTCTCACTCTTCTCACCTCTCCCCTGAATCCCATTTGCAGGCTGCTGCATTGCTTCCTCTGAAGACCACTGAGACTGAGTTTTGAGTGCAGTTTACTTAAAACTGGAATCAGAGGTGTGAGAGACAGGTTCTTCTAGGCTGGCATGTAAAGAACATTATTACAGAGCTCTGCCAAAGTCATTGAATCTAAGAAAGGATTCAAGGAGTGCTTGCCAATTTTTTCAGCTGTCTGCACACATCCCCTTTCTTTAGGGGGCAGCTTTTTATGTCCTTCCCCTTCCAAATCTTAAGGTGGGATTCTGACTTCCTATAGTCCTGCACCAGTAATCATAGGAAAGCAATTTCCTTGCAACTTCAGACCGATCATTTTTGCAAGGAAGTGGAGTCTCCTGCTCCTCCCTCTGATCTTTTCACGTGGTTGCACAGTGCAGCACTGTGGTGTTTCCCCAACTCTGCTGCTGGCACAACAGGCTTGGGACCCAGGACCTGTTTGATCACTGCACTGCCTCACAAACAAGAAAATCAACTTGAACAACAGGTTACACAGCTGGACGCTCAGGTCCTGAGCCATAGTGTCTGAGACCACAGACTAGCAGCAGAGACTTCCCTTGTTTTAGTGGCTCAGATGTGGAGGTCAGTATGGATTTCATATTTCTTTAAATGCCATTCTATTACTAGCATGGCCCATCCACTTTTCTGGCTACTGAACTGGCTAGAGTAAAGGAGAGATAACACCCCAAATGAAGGTAGGCTGCTGTTTGCTTTTTTTTTTAATACAGAAAACTCCTTCCTCTCAGAAAAAAACTTTAAGCAAAGAATGACAAAGGTGCAATCTGCAGTTACAATGCTAATGAGACTTTTTATGGATTGTTTCCTACATGGCCAAAGTCAAGGCACCTCTGGCAAATAGTTGACTGTAGAGAAATGTAACTGCCTCTTGAGTCCAATAGTACTAATATGGTATTGGATCTCTCCCCTAGGAGATGATACAGCCAACAGGGATGTTAAGCCTCCAAGTTCCTGCCTGGCTACGGTAGCGAACACTCTCACTGGAAAATATGACAGAGACTCGTGGCAAAACATGTCATAGTTCCAGCTTTGCAGATGAGTCTCAGTGTGATGCAGGTCAAGAAGAATTGGAAGCCTCCCCCTAGTCTTGATGCATTTTTTTTACAAACATAATTCTTAAATAACTTGTGTTTTACAAACATAATTCTTAAATAACTTGTGTGGCACTGGTCGTGTTGCAAGAATTCTCTGTGACTTTTCCATATGGGTTTTCTTCATTCAGCTTGGATCTTGTCTTCACCAGCAGCCCCTGTTGTGTTGTTCTGTGACATGAGCAAATATGTGCACAGCACGTTCCACTAGCACATTATTTTAGTCTAGTTCTACACAACCATTCAACCCAAGTCCCTAAAATGTAACTGATGATGCTTTGTGAACACGTAGTTCCTAGTTCTCCAATTCTTCCATAGACATCTTTAAGTCACAGTTCATGTACATCTTGTGTTGCAAAAAGCCCTGAGCAGCAAGGTGAACAGCAGTTTTAAATGTACATAGGAAAGTGTGTATAAGTAAAATAAAAAGTAATAGCACAAAACATTGTCTTAATAAAAAGCAACCAGGCAATTGACAATAAGCTAGGCAGCTACATGAGGAATGTAAAGTCTTTGTCATTGCAGCACAAATGCCATTTTCTGTCTCAAATCTGATGGCTACAGAACTCTATCAGCAACATCACTGCCAATGAGACCTTCCAAGCTGCTAATAAATGCACGAGACACACAGCATAATAAGAAAGATATTTATATTATTATTATGAGAGGGCAGTGAATATAAATTTCACTGACTGGTGTGTATAATAAAGTAGGCTGGGTGTCAACACTGGGAAACACTGAGGAATAAAAATAGCCAATAATAAATAGGTTAAAATTATCCAGACAGCAAATAAAGACCATACTAAAAGGCTGGAGTTCACAATGCTTTCTTTATGGCCTCTCATACACAGAAGAAAAAGAAGGGGAGAAAAAATCCCAAACATAAAAATCACAAAATGACAGAATGATAGGGGCTGGAAGGGACTTCTGGAGATCATCTACTGCACCCCCTCTGCCAGGCCAGCTTCACCTAGAAGAAGGTCACACAGGAACTCGTCCAGGTGGGATTTGAATGTCTTCAGAGACAGAGGCTCCAACACCAATCTGGACAGCATGTTCTAGTCATCCTTCACCCTCAAAGTTCCTCCTGATGTTTAGATGGAACTTCCTGTGTTCAAATTTATGCTCACTACGTCTTGTCCTGACATTGGGCACCACTGAGAAATAACTGGCCCATCCTCCTCACACCCACCCTTTAAGTAGTTATAAGCATTGATAAGATACCCTCTCTTCTCCAGACTAAAAATACCAAACTACTCCAGGCTTTCCTCATAAGAAAGCTGATCCAGTCCCATCATAATCTTCATAGCTCATTGCTGTACCCACACCTGCAGCTCCCTGTCCTTCTTGAACCAGGGAGCCCTCAAGTACACACAGTACTCCAGACATGGCCTCACCAGGGCAGTGTAGAGGGGAAGGAGAACCTCTCTTGATCTGCCTGCCAAACTCTTCTTGCTGCACCCCAGGATGCCATGGGCCTTCTTGGCCACAAGGGCACATTGTTGCTTCATGGTCATCCTGTAGTCCACTAGGACTTAGGTCTTTTTCTACAGAGCTGCTTTCCAGCAGGTCAGCTCCTAACGTGTACTGATACCTGGGGTTATTCCTCCCAAAGTCCAGGACTCGACACTTGCCCTTGTTGAATTTCATAAAGTTTCTCTCAGTCCAACTCCCCAGCATGTCCAGATCTTTCTGAATGGCATCACAGCCTTCTGGTGTGTCAGTCACTCCTCAGTTTGTCACCATCAAAATCTGAGACCTTGGGAAGCAAGGTGAGAGAACTGAGAGTGGGATCTTTGTGAAAATGCAAAAAGAAAGTGAAGAAGGAAAAAAGCATAATGAATTCTGAAATACAATAATGTGGAAGAAAAGCAGCAGCTCTGGGGATTGTTAGCAATGAATTATCACAAGGTTTCTTGCAGACTCAGCCTTGTGTTTCTTTCTGCAGCTCTGCATGTGGTCAGAGCTGGAATAGCAAACAATTCTTGTCTTTTCACCAATTAAGAGATCATAAAACTACACTTATGACTAAATAATAAACTACACTTCTTTCTACCTAAGGGAAATGCTGAATGTGGTAAATTTCTGATAACAGAGGAGATGGTTTGAGAGGCAAGCATCCAGAACTGAAACAACTCAGCTTCTTCTCTCCAGAAGGAAAGGATGGTGTTTACTACCTTACAAAGGATTCCTCCTCCAGACAGCAGCAGCTCTGCAAAACCCTCCCAGGCACACACTGACTCTCACATTTATTGACAGCCTCACTTGTTGCTGCTGGTTCAGTATTTCAGTATTGCAGGTTGGCAAGGTAAAAGTCGTCCCAGAGCCTGACCTCCCTGTTAAACTCTGGGAGAGCACACTGTCTTCCTGCCACACCACCTGCTGCTCCAACAGCCTCAGAGTTTAACACTGGCCCACACATCCAGAGGTCACGACAGACACAGAGAGTGTAATGCTAGTGGCTTGTTGCCATCATGATCTGCAGAAGCCAGTTCATTCCTGAACAGGTGGAACTTACTAAATAACACCTCAACACGGGCAAGCAAGAAGCCAGAAAAGATTCTGTACTGATGGAGCTCCAGCTTTGTTTATCTTTTTTTTTTTTTTTTCCCCAGGGATTGTGCCCTGTCTGGAGCTTTGCAAGGCACAAAGGGACATCTAATGGTCTGTTAATACATTGCAAGTAAGCCCAGTGCTAGAATTGGTGTCATGTGATGAATTCTTCCAAGTCTCTTTTGCCAGGTCTTTTCTACAGGGTTTTCAGTCTATCAGTTCTTTTTTTCTGCTCCCCATTCCTAAGAAGAAAATAAATTTGTATCTTAGAACTTTAGGTATCTACGACTTTCTCCAAATAGGGTTATAAAGTGAGACATGGTTTGTTGCTGCTCTGATAGAGACAAAACAACTTACTCTTCAGTCCTCAGCCCAAAAGTATTAGACGAATCTGCCCTCAAGCCTTGAGCTGCTACTTTCCTCAGCAGGGATTCTGATGTCATTTGAACTTCTGTTTTCCATCCTCTTAGTACAAGGAAAGGAAACAGTAATTCAACCTATGCCCACATGTCTCCAAACACTGGTTCTGAGATATATAAATATTCCTGCTAGGAAAAATGAATGTATTCCCAACGGTATCTGTCTTCTCACACCAGTGAGAAGTACATGACATGTAGAGGGCTTTGTGTTGCACAAGAAGTGTCCATCAAAACCATCAAAGGAACTGAGGCATTGGTGGGCTCCCATGTTCAGACTTGGTTTTCTTATTTCTATTTCTATCAAAAACAACTTTCTTCTTTTTCTCTCCTCCTCACAGTAAAAAGGACTAGAGTCAGCTTCTATTGATTCATGCCCTGGATAGTCTCTCAGCATCTCCCACCCTAAGGGGACATTCCTACAGAGCAGTGTGTTTTGTGAATCCCCATATAGCAATGCAAGACTTTTGAAACTGGATTCCAAGGAGAACTTTCAACTGAGTGATGTCCTGGAAATGCAGGTAGTCATCTCACTTGATTTTTCTAGCTTCTCTTCTCTATGGATAAGTAGGCTGTGTTGGAGAAAATAAAAATCTTGAATCAGATAGACTTACAAGAAAATTCTTTTGTCTTCATTAAGTTTTGGAGCTTTTTCACACACTTTCAGATTGAACAATCTTTTTTGAAGCATTTTTCTACCAGCAACACAATAGGAGCTCTCATGTCCAAGGGTAGTTTTGCCCTAACACTGGTTGCTTTAGTGCCCAGTCCAGCAGTAGAGTTAATGGAAAGGATGGTTTTAATTAAAAAAAAAAAAGGCATTAAATGAAATAGCTCTTCAAAATTAATCTTTTTAATAAGAGGATAAGTACTGGTATTTTTCAGTGCAGAAAATACTTTGCACTTTTAAAAAATTTATTCATGTGAAAGCTTTCTCTAAATCACTTGGATGTTACTGAATGGCTCTAAAACCTTTTGCCTCATTAAAAACGTTTAAGATTTCCTGTAAACCAAAACGTTCATATTCTAGATTTTTTTTTTTAAGGGTGATTAAAGGAATTCTGTGAGAATAAAATATCCTTTCATTAATTTCTGTATTTGCAGGATCTGCTGATTATTACTGTGTGGCATGCAGGTTATAGCATACTAAGCTGTTGTGGTTGGTTACAGAACACATCTGGTGAAGAGATCAATCACTTCATGATAGAGCTGTCCCACTCACAAATGGAACTGTGACCATTTCAGTTCCACCAGAGAAATGTATGGTTGAGAGTGCTTGGCACCTCTCTACACATGACCTTTGCTCCCAGTTCAAACACAACTTTCATAAAAGGCCTTCTAAGACCCATTAGTGTTTATATCCATCCTGCCACTGTGATGCATGTTGTGGATTCTCACACTGATGAAAGAGATGGATCAGCTGCTAGAGAGCAGCAGCTTTATTGGGCATCTAGTGTGAGTTTGCACCTCCTGGGAACAGAAGGCTGGGCTAAAAGAGCTGGGTAATGTGTGTTTGATTCGTCCTTTGTCAAGGTCACACCTAGCTAACTGCCTCTGCAAGAATCCTGGATATCAGTAATTTACAGCATCCCCCTCTTCTCCACAGATGAGTTTTTGTTCTTCCTTTGAAAGTTCCCTTGTCTGCTCCAATCTCTACAGAGAGAAAGTGAGTGAAGGGGCCTCATTATTTTAAATGGGGCTTGACAGAACCTAACAAAGAGCATAAAACAGAGCAATTTTCACAGGCAATCGCACCGAGGCACTTAAAGCAAGGCTGAGAACTCAATTACAGCCCATTACTGTCGGAGCTGTCTCTGCTCTCCTGCTCTTTCCCTGTCCATTGGTTTCTGCAAGATGAACTCGGTGCTGGCAAAGGTCATTCTCTTCAGCTCTAGCATTCTGGCTGGCGGTTCCCATTAGGAACAGATCAGTGAGGATCTCAGTGTTCTCACAAACACAAGAGGAGAAACAATTCAACAACAAAAAAATGTGTTTTCCACTTCACTAATACTGAAAAACAGCAAATGCGTGGAAGGCTGAGACCCTAGTAGGATGGTTGGGCTCCTGGAGACAGGGCTGCTGCAGGATGAATACCTGAGTCTCCTCTATGCAACAGATTATGAGAGTAACAGATTAACAGAGGATGAGAATCGGACCCATTTCAAACATACAGCAAAAAGCTTTTGGAAAAAATGTGTACTGAACATCACAAGAATCCTGCAAGGGGGAAAGCAATGTACATGTACTTGGCAAGTACAACTTGCACCATTTCCTCAGCTTCACAAATTCACTTTGCAAATTTTTAATATTGGCACCCAGGAACATATTTTCCTTGGACTCTCAGTTATCTAAGTGAGTCAGGTTCAGGAGGGGAAGATAACACCTTTTGGAAGGGCCAGGTCTCTGCACTGGGGGTGAGGTACAAAACTCTGACAGGGGATAAGGTTTGGTGACATGACACAGTCAAAAAACACAGAGGGGATGGCTTAAAGGAGTCTAGAAACATGCATGACATGTAAAGAGCATTTAGGAGCTACAAATATTTAATAGTAGGAATGTAAAAATTCTGATTTACAGAATGCACTAGATTTTGCCAGTCAGAACTAAGAGCTCTTTTTTCCCCCAAATTCCCTCTATCAGACAAATCACATTTCTGTTGCAAAGCATGCAACCAATTGAAAACTTGTTGAAAATACAATTTTTTAAAAAAATAGAAAAATTGAAATAATTCCTTAATGTAAACCAAACTAATGGCCTATTTTCCCTTACAACCTTCCTTAAAAGGATTGAAACATCTTTGCAGAAATTAGAGAAAATATGCAATTGTCATTGAGTATATTACTTTACATAGATAAAGTCTGGTACAATTCTAAAGCAAGAAAATGCAGACTTAGGATAGAAATCGTGCTTGATGTTTTGTCATGAACATTACTACTGTCTCTGCTTGGTATAGTACATTATTGTTACTACAAGGGCATTAGTGCCTCACTGTGTACTGCTTTTACCCATTACTTGTTAAACCCTAGAATGAGCTTCTATTTCCTCTTTCAGTCCTCATTGTCTTTCCTAGAGATTCTAATAGATGCATTACAAAAAATTACCTGCTGCATCCAGAGTTTCCAGAGCAGGTGAGAGGTATCCTGCAGCTTTTCAGATAAACGTGATTGCATACAAGGGCTAAATGTTCCTGGAAAGTTACTTAAAAATTCTAGTGAGCAAGCATAATGCTCATCATCCAGCGTCAGCAGAGTGGAGCTGAACTCTGACCAGATGCTTGGAAGGACCAAAATGCTTCCTTGCATAGCAGCCAGCAGATTCTCAGTCTTTCCTTCTGCCTTCACCCTCAGATCTGGTATCCAGATCAATGAGATGGGGACAGGAAGCTCAAGGAGGAACATTTGTTTCAGCATCTTTCTCATTCTCATTCAAAGGAGGATACATGGTATTGACTTTGTCATGCTGCTATATCCCACACGCTCAAATACCTTCTGCAGGCTAACCCAATTTCTTCTCTCTTAGTTAGGGGCTGAAAAAATTTTAGTTGTGTAATCAGGTTTTGGCAAGTTGGATCCCAACCACTAGAAGACCTTTTGTTTCATTAAGCATGTTGAAGATTATTGCCAGTCAAGACAACTCTTCTCCCTGGCTTTTGATGGGGTTGAAAGGTGTCATGCAGAACTTGTATGTTTTTGAAATCTAAGCAGGTCTCACTAAGAAGCTGTACAGTCCTCTTTGATAGTACCCACCCCTTAAAACACGTATTTTTGCTACCAGCATTTTCAGAGTTCTGGCAGTAAATTTGATTCTCCTGTTTCCTGCAGGATTTGTTTGCAGAAGGGTACACAAACATAAAGTGGGACCTCCAGGCCATGCCACAGTGTAACAAATGTCACCATTTCTCTTGCTCTCTTGTTCTCGTTCTGTTCCTTTTTTTTTTCCTCTGCATAACCTCTTTTTCTTCTCTATTCACTCTTAAACACTGGTGTGCCACCTCTACATCTCATTTCTAGTGACTTTAATTTTTCCTGTGAAGGCTGAAGAATGGTGAACTGAGGGGTACTGATGAGGAACTGGACATCCCACTTCTCTCCTTGTTCTTGCATCTCCAACACATCTTCTGTTGTTTGGACAGAAAGGGTAGAGAGGAATTTTCCAGTCCCATTGATGAGACTTACATGGTAAACCAGATTTTAGACTTCTCCCCCATTTACATATCAACAGCTCCTTCCTCTGATATAATATTTTCTGCTTTTAAGCACTTTTCATCTTATCAAGCTCTATATTTAATTGCTTTGGGAATCATACATTTGAAAGCCCCAAACCTGACATTGTTTTCTTGCATATGGATGAGAGTAACTGATAAACTCCATTCAACTTGCATTCTACCTTATTGAAAGCAATGAGAATCTTTAAGTTCAGGAAGAGCTACAGAAATTGTACATCACTCGACTGCAGAAGTAAGACAAGCAGGACTCTGATAGTCAGAACAAAGGGAAATTCAAGGACAAAAGATATACGCTCTCTTTCTTTAATCTCAAATATACTATAGAATGCCTTCTTGGGGAACCCCAAGAAAAAGCTGCACTCTCTTATTTCCACCTTTGTTCCCTAAAGCTTTCTATATATTTACCAATAATGATGAATACAGGAACCCAGGGAGACACATCAGGACACAGCCATGGTTCTAGTAAAAGTAGGATGCACAGAAACTGTTTTTTGACTTAGAAAGCACTTTTTTTTTTTCTCAGAGACAAACTATGTGTCAAAACTTCTCAGCACAAACCCTCTTTCATCATTCTGAGGATCTTCATTCATTGTTCCAGGATTCTATACCAACACAGACTCTCCTAGAAGAACATTGAAGCATTTGGATTTTAAAGCCAAGGGTATTGAAAAGTAGTTCATTTATTTCTCATTCCCCAGTAGCTTTATCAATTCTTATGCATAGATATCAGCAGTTACTCTGGAAGGAATAACAATCAGAGAAAAATCTTGCTTTAGGAGGTTTATGAGGAGCTGCATATAGCAAGACATCTATGTTCTATGAAGATGACTCTTCATCTGACCTAAAATCTTAGAATCCTATAGCAGTTTTCACCACCAGTTTATTAACAACCACATGTCCATTGTCAGGGATTTCATCACCCTCAACTTTCTAGTCATTGTGGTCTACATTACAAAATAAATGCATTTTGCAACAATCATATTCAAGCCCTCCTAACACAACCACATATTCCTCCACAAACCAAGCAATTCCAAAGAACACAGATGTGTGTGACAAACAGAATTAAATAGCACCAGACTGCACTATAGAAACAAATGTGAACAATAACCAGTTTTGTAAATGTGTAGGATCATCAAGGATCCTACAATACACTGAGATATTCAAATCCCTGCCTTTCTCAAACTGAAATTAAAGCCATACAAGTGAAGTTAAATGTGTACCCTGCAGCAAAATGGATTCCCACAGAACAGGAGGCCCTGGGTATGAATAGAAGGATGTTTCTAACAAAGCAACCATTTCAACTCTCATCACCACAGAGCATTTGTGTGCTCACACTCACAACTCATGGACTCACCAGATGTCCACCAGCAGCTTTCTTTCACAGTGCCACTTACTGAGCTGTTACAAAATACAAGCTACCTCCTTCCCTGCCTCTCCCTCTGTGCTATCAGGCTCTCAGCTTTCCCCTTTCCACATGTATTAGCCACCGGTTCCTCGAGTCCTTTAAGAGAGCAACATAACTAAATAAAATGAAAAGCAATTGTTTCTAGTCTGTACTTCAGCTTGGGCTTTGGTGCTCATCATGTCAGACAAAAAAGCTGTGACAAAATTTTCTGTGCTTTCCAGCTCTGTACAGAGTGGTAGTATTCTTTATTACAGAAGTTGACAAGCTTCATTAAATTTTTCATTGAATTTTAGCTGGACATGGAGCTTGTCTTAAGACAGTACATTTACAGACAAACATTTTGTGCTGGAACTCAGCAAGCATTACATAGCATCCAGCTGCATTTAATGGAGTCTCAGGGGTGAAAGCAGGTCCATAACCTATTAATTAAAAATGGTGTAGCACAAAGAGACCTGGAAGACTGCAATAGTACCTGATAGACAATTAACACAAAGTGCTTATAGCTTTGTTGCTTGTCTGTAGGGATAAAATAGAACAATCAGAAAACTCTATAAAAATCTATCAGTCCATGTGGAAAGACACGTGTTTTGTGCAAGACTGGAAAATGTTAATCTATTTGTGAGCAGTATTACAAATATGTTTTTTCATGTTACGAATTCTTTGGTGGCAGAACTAGTTTAAGTGATTTATGTCCTGCCAAAAGTTACTCCTTCATTTCCATCCATTCTACTATTTGTATGGGCTTGGTCTAAAGACATGGAAAATCTATGGCACAGTATCACAGAATGGTAGGGGTTGGAAGGGACCTCTGGTGATTGTTGACATAACTTGTCATATAATTAATCCAAAATCTACCTGAATGAAAGTTAATATTGCATGGCAGTTTAAAAAAAATAGCATTTTACATTATCTTTTCCTCTTTAACTGTGATCAAAATGTATACATTCATTTGAAAGGAAAGTCTAGGATTCACTATTTGGGCTTTCACTAAAACCAGAAGTGACTAGATGTCATTACAGACCCTGTTTTCATTCCAAGATATGTAGATCCCATTGCAGTAGATAACCATTGTAGCTTTTAGCTGCTCAGTCTTCAAATATTTTAAATATGAGGCTGTCAGGTCTGATTCTGTGAGAAGATCCTTGCTTTGATCAAGGCAGACTTAAGCCATTGTGATCTCTACCCAGAAGACATTACTTACTTTGCATACAGTATTTTTCTTATAGAACCCATGTCAGATGTGCCCCTGTTTCCATCAAATTTGGGGACACTTTGGAGAAATTATGTAATGTTTCTTTGGCCTTATCTCTGGCAGAACTTTTTATGTGAAAAAGCAAGCAATTAATTCTACTTTGTATTTGGATGTTTTGTCACAGAGCTGTTGAGCTTGGAATACATTACTAATTGCCTGCCCAGGTCATTCACCTAAATTATGTCAGAGCTGATTTAATTATCTCTAAAAGCTTCCCTCAAGATGAGATTCCAACCTAGCCTCAAATATCTCTCAGCATAAAGCATGCCTAGAATTTTTTCCTGTCCTTATAATAACTAGACTGTGTTAGAAGAATGAGTTACACTACAGAGAGAGTTCTCACTCTTTTTTTATACTACCAGGAAGTCAGAGTACCACAGAATTGTGAAGTTTTTTCACCCTGTTATCCAATCCCTTTATTGGTACAGAATTTCCCAGCCCAGCTTTCATACTAAGCATCCTTATTGCTGAAAAGTCCTCTGTATTAGCATGCAATCACCTGGCTCATTCTTGTTTTCTAAAGAATCAATATGAAAATTAATTTTGATCCTTGAAGTAAGTTGCTAAATACTTGTGAAAAAAAACAAACCAACCAACCAAACACTAAAACCAGAAAACAAACCCCAAACATGTATTTTTGGTGCAAAAAACATTTAGCTTGGAGATGCATTAACCAAAGCTGTAGCACAGTTGCCACAGTTTAAAGTATAATATAGCTACTTGTCTGCAAAATGCCTCACAGACTCTTATACCACTTAAAATGATACTTTTTCTTCAGGAAACTTCAACTAAAATGCAGAATATAAACATCAAGCAGACAAACTCTGTTTCCCACAGTGCATTTCTAATAGCTATTGATGTATGTCTGCACCAAAAATGGTGTCTATTTACACAAAGATACAATAGAGGTTTAAGAAGCTCTTTAAGGAGCTTTGTTTTTCTATGGAATCAGCATTTTTACAGATTGAAAAATTCATGTTCACACGTTTATCAAAGCTATTTATCTTTGGAAAACAATCTAAAGGGAAAATTTTCAAATATCTTAATTTCAAACCATTACAGCCAGATACCTTCTTCTTCTGTGGGTCTCATTCTTTGATGCATGAAGCAGCTTTAGGGTTAAGTGAAGCTTCCTCTTACATGTGATGTAGATGCTCTTAAAACTAACAGGAAATGATGGATCAAAACACACACACACAAAAAAACACAATAAAAAAAAAAGATTTATTATCTGTTTTATTATCTGTTTCTTTCATGTTCCTGCCATGCATACTTTTACTACCTTTTAGTAAAGATGGAGTTTGATATTGTTTATACCTTTTAAGATCTGTAATAGGTAGAATATTTCAAATATGTTAAGAGTGATGCATTAAGGCTCTTTGACTAGCAGAGGACAATACTCTCTTGTTTCCCAGATAAGCTATCAACTTGACATTTGTTTCTAAATGTCAGCAAGACCAGAATGGGTGAGATGAGTCACTGAACTTTTTTTGCTGTTGGGTAGGGAGCAAGGATGGGTAGTTTAAAATAAGACCATGGAAAAGAGAGAAAATATTGTAGTCAGGAGAAGAGAGGCTGATTTCTCTTGCTATTGTCCATCCATGACAGGTTACAGAAACAAAGAAGCAAACAGTTCATTCCTAACTGGCTAAGTGAGAAGCTAACTGCATGTTTGTAATTTGATAACTGCTTTTTACAGAAAAAAATGGGAATAATGCTCAACTCCTGGGTGTGGTTTGGAAGTTAAGAGATGGTCCTGAAATTCAGGGAGGAGTCCTTCATTGAATGGATACAAGCAGAAAATGCAAGTTATAGCATATGTATTTTACACCTCAGAGGAGTGAAAATGGTGACAGAGGAAAAACTGGTGTGGCTTCAGATCTATGATGGATCTAGGCAAGAGCAAACTTCAGTCAGAAGACTGCTGCCTGAAACATTTTTGACCTGGCTCTTGCAGAGCAGGGTCAGCAACCAGGACAACCACTGTAGTTTTGAGAAGTTATAGAAACTTCAGAAAGGACCTTTAAGGAGTATGTTTATACATAAACCCTGGCAGGAGACTTCAGTTTGCTAATTAATTTAAGGAAAGATGACAAATTTGAGTAATTTCATCCCTCAGGACCTTTTTAATCTGATGCTCCTCACACTGAGGCACACCCAGCAAACCCAGAGCTTCAGAAGCCTCTGCAGGAGGTGGCACTGCCCAACTTTTGGGTCTGGGGAGTTGTCCTTGCTGGCAAACACTAACTGGAGCTCCTCCTAGATGAAAAGAGATGCTCTGTAGCCTTGATCAGTTCCAGACTGTCTCTGCTTCAATCCATTTTATTTTCATACTATTCATTTGCCTTCTATACAAACACAGCTTGCTTCTACCTTACCCCTGTTTTTGCAGGTTTCTAGAAAATTAGTTTAAGTGGAGCTCTTACTGAATTATAATTAAAAGAATCATGCCAGGAATCTTCTAGAAATTCTGGCGATAGTGCCAAAACTACTTGACTTGATAATTTCTCATTTAATCTCACTATTTCTTCCACTTCTCTTGTGTCCACTCCGTTTTCCACCTTTTTTTTTTCATTCTATTCTTTACCATATTGTGTGTTGCTCACCACTGTGTTCAAAAGAGCAACACTGACCATAGCCATCTTAGAAATAGAAGACAAAAGAGACTGTTCTGGTCTAGACTTTGTTTTTTTGCTTTGCTTTTCATTCTTTCCCTTATCATTCACTCCTATTCCTTTTCTCCTTCTTTAGTGCTCACACTCTCTCTTACTCCCTGTTTTCTGTTTGTGTGACAGATAGAGCAATATGCCACAGATCAGTTGAAATCAGGAGAATTTGGTTTTCTATTATCACTACAGCTCTGCACTACACAAGTTAATGTAGCATTGTTGTTGTGATGATATTGCCAAGCTTGAAAATGGCATTTCAATTCTAAATCACAGTCATTTATGACTATCTAAAAAAAAAAAAATATTACCTTTGGGCTCAAATTTTTCATGCTTGGGCTCAGTCCAAGACAGAATTGGGTTTAGAAACTTTCATAAAAATCAATTCAGCTGTTTGTATTTTTTTTTCTCAAAGTTATGCAATCAGAAGGAAGAAAAAGTTGTTTTTACCACTTCAGGTATTTTTTCATATGCTTTTCATCCCCAGTAACTCAAGCCAACTGTATTTTGAAACATCACCCTTGAAAGTGAATGTACTCCTGAATGATGCATTGCCTTGTTTGAAGAAATTTGGTTTGGAAATTACATAGTTATAAACATTAGAACATTGTGTGCTGAGCATGCACAAAACATTATTTCCCTCCTTTGATTTAGACCTCTACCCAGTAGTGATTAATGTTCCCAGACATGAATATTTGTCTGTGCACTCATGAAAATTAGAGATTGAAAAGATCTATTGAATCATCCAGTTCATCCTACCTCCAAGGCTTGATATTTGTGCTCTCTATGTGTACATGTGACAGGAGCTGAGAGTCACAGAAGGGTCCTTACTTGAAACTTCTCTGCAGAGCTTTAGTGGAACAGGGACAGTAGCTTTAACACCAAAGCATGCCTATTTTTTGTACCTTGGCTTTGCCATCTCAGACATTTCCTAGAACTTCCTGATAAGAATTTCAAGAAACAATAAAATATGTACTCAGCAGGTTGGACATTTGCCCAGTCTAGCCTCAGGCAATGGGACTTCCTTCGTCTGCCTTATAATTCTGAACAACATTAAGAGCTCATTGTGAGGAAGCTTCCCTTGATATACCTACTGTGTTTTCAAGATCTTCAGGCTAAGACAATAATCAAGTCATGTCCAGTTATGTTACAGAATCATAGACTCACAGAATAATTATGGTTGGAAAGGACCTCCTAGATCAATGAGTCCAACCATACTTACAAGAACAAAAATCACCTGAATACCTGACCATTAGAAGCAATAAACAAACAAATTAACAAAAAAAAAAAAAAAGAAAAAAAAAAAAAGAAAAACAAAACAAAAAAAAAACCACCTAAATACCTAACCATAAAAAAAAAAAAACAAACAAATAAAAAAAAAAAAAAAGAAAAAAAAAAAGAAAAACAAAACAAAAACAAACAAAGAAACAAACAGAAAATGCAACCAAAACCTCACACCAAACACAGTCCCCTGCATTCCTGCTCTTAGAGCATGTCCTGAAGCACCTTGTCCATTTGTTTCTTAAATACCTCCAGGGCTGGTGATTCAACCACCTCCCTAGGCAGGCTGTTCTAGTGCCTCATCACTCTCTCCATAGAGAATTTCTACCTAACATCTTATCTAAACATCCCCTGCTGCAACTTCAGGTCTTTTCCCCTGGTTCTGTCATTAGCAATTAAGGAGAAGAGGTCACACCCACCTCTCTACAGCCTCCTTTCAGGTAGTTGTAAAGGGCAATGAGGTCCCCCCTTAGCTTCCTCTTCTCCAAACTGAACGTGCCCAGCCTCTCCTCATACAACTTGTTCTCTAAGTCCCTCAAGAGCTTGGTAGCTCCTCTGGACACATTCCAGAATTTCAATGTCTTTCCTATAATGAAGGGCCCAGCACTGAGCACAGTCCTCGAGATGAGGCCTCCCAAGAGCCGAGTAGAAGGGCATGATAACTTCCCTTCTCCTGCTGACTGCTCTAGTCCTTACACAGACCAGGCTCCTCTTGGCCTTCTTGGCCACCTGGGCTCACTGCTGGCTCATGTTCAGCTGGGTGTCTACCACCACCCCCAGGTCCTTTTCTTCTGGGCAGCTCTCCAGCCACTCATCCCCGAGCCTGTAGCACGGATGGGGGTTGTTGTGACCAAAATGCAGGACCCAGCACTTGGCCTTGTTGTCCCTCATACAATTGGCCTCGGCCTGTCAATCCAACCCGTCCAAATCCCTCTGTAGAGCCTCCTGCCCTCAAGCAGATCAACATTCCCACACAATTTGGTGTCATCTGCAAACTTACTGAGGGTGCCCTCAACACCCACACCCAAGTCATCAGTAAAGATGCCAAACAAGACTGACCCCAAAACTGATCCCTGAGGGACACTACTGGTGACCGGCAGCCATTTGGATTTCACCCCATTTATCACAATTCTCTGGGAACAGCCCCAGCCAGTTTTTAACCCAGTGAAGAGTACATTTGTCTATACCATGATTCACCAGTTTCTCCAGGAGAATGCTGTTGGAGATTGTGTCAAAGGCCTTACTGAACTCCAAGTAGGTAACATCCACAGCCTTCCTCCCATCCAAAAGGTGAGTCAAATGTTCACAGAAAGAGATCAGGTTTGTTAAGTAAGATCTCCCTTTCATAAATCCATGCTGGCTGGCCCTGATCCCTTGCCTTCCTTGCATAAACAGTTTATTATTTGTTTATTATTATGAATTCATATAGACTATTACATTAAAGGCAATTAACTTTTGTTTAGACAATATAGCTGTGCCTAGAATCCCTCCTCTCTCTCTGTAAGTCTGTTCATCTAGTCATTCAGTCACCTAACATGACCTTTAGTACTCATTGCTCACATTACTCTCATCCCTAATCTCCTATTATCAAACCATAAATGGTTTCCATTGCTTTAATTTACACTCCCTCATATTAGTCAATAAAATATTATTTTTAATAGTGGTGTCTGGAAGACAGTTCTCATTGATCCTTAACAGCATCCCATGGCAGGTTTACTCTAGGAAAGCATTTCATCTGGTTAGAAAATAGTAGGTATTTTTCCTGTAAAAACAACAAAATTGGTTTGCAATTTATCTCCATTCTTAACTAAAAATTTGGAATATTTCTCTGACATTAAGAAAAAATAAGATAAAAATAAGATAAAGAGAAATAATCCACAAATATATTTATTGTTGCTAAAAGTTATTTTGAACTGAGACATTTCAGACTGTCAGCTATGTTTTTAGGGCAGACTATCTAATACACTTATATAACAGAATTTTAAAATCATATTTATATCTGTGCAGGAAAAAATGGAGGATGTTTACAATTGTGTTAGCATGCCACAGTTAGTCCATCATTCCTTGGAAGAATTACTGTGACTGAATGACATATTTGAAGGAAAATACCAAAAGAGACAGAATATGTCTTCTTAAGTCCCTGACATGTTACTTCTGGAAGAGCTTATGTAATTTAAAAAATAACAACATTTTTCAAAATGACCATTCGTTTTAGAGGCCTCCATTTTCTGAGACAGTGAACTGGAACCTCATTTTCAGGAAGAAGTAAGTAGTGCAAATTTGAGAAGTGGGCTTGTTCAGTGGTCTCAAATTGGAGATTGCAAAAGGAGATATCCAGAATCAGCATTTCTGTTTGAAAACATGTCCTAAATTGTACCACTGGGACACAGGCAGTAGCATAGCAGGTAAAATGCAATATAAACACTACCCCTGTATTTCTCTTTGCCTATTTGAAAAATACCACATCTGATTAAAAAAAAATAATAATTTCATATGTTTGAAATGAAGTAAAATGAAATTTTGGTTATCACTGGCAGATAAGAAACTGATATTTGTCTCTAGATTATTTATGTAAACCCCAATAAAATGTTCAACAGACAATTACTTACATGACCTCTGTGTAAAGCAACAGTTTTAACATTTATTAATTTCTTCCAAAACTGAACAAAAAGTGGAAGTTTCCTTCTCCAGAGAATTTTAAATAATATCTAAACAAAGGACATGCTATTGAAAGTGGAAGTTTTCCAATTTTTTGCAATTAGATGGCTTCTCAAATGTAATTTGACAGTGTCCCTTTAATCTTATTACATCTTGTTCTCTGTTGGCTGATTAGAATTATTGGCCCTTGTCATTTTCATAAAATCCCTTTATACATTTAAAGTGCATTATCTTTCCTTCCCATGTTCTCATCACAATCATCATGATCCATTGGTAAATATATAAAGCTGTTAAAAACTCATTCAGATGCATATGAGGTGTGTATATCCTCTTAATCTGTGTATACACTAATACACTGAAGTGAGTGAAACTTTTCTTCAAAGTGCTTTTTGCATTACAGTCTTCTAAAGGCAGAGGAATTTCCATGAAACAATGTCTCATGTTCTTCAAAATGTTATAACCTGACTTGATAAAACAGACAAACCTAAATTGTTCTTTTTTTAAAAAAAAAAAAAAAAGGTGTGAATTTTATGTGTAGCTTTACTGTTGTGAAACCTTGAAAGTGTATGAGCTCAGACCTACTGCAGTCACATCATCTTCTTACTGGCTCTCCTTATGGACAAAATAACAGGTTGGGGTGGGGGCATTTAAAATTGGTTCTCTCTTGGCCAAAATGAGTGATGCTGCAGTCAACAGTGACAGCAAGGGGGGATGGATGCTGCCTGCTTTCACAAATCTCACCTTTACATTCTGATATTAGCCTTTTGTGGGACTCAAAGAGACAAAAAGAAATATTAGAGGTTAATGCTCTAGCCAGGCACACCAAAATAAAGAAGCTCCTTTAATGTGATTCTGTCATGACAACCTTTCCTAAGTGATGGCAGTTAACTTTAAGCTGTTGAATTACGTAGCACAATTGCAGAAGGTAAACTGACCCATGGTATAAAAGTCTAAATGGAGGATTTTTTTTCTCTATCAGCCCTCATTCTTCAATTTCTCAAATGACTGATTTGTAGATATCAGTTCCCAGAGATCATCTCAACAGAAATAAGGCTTAAAAAGATTGCATTTGTATTGCATGCAAATGATTGCAACAGTGTTTTACAGTTTGTTTTTTTCTAGAAGTCTTCCTACTTCACTGTTTTCAGAGTATGCCTATATGATGGCAGGATTCTTGACCTTGTGGTCAAAATAATAATCTTCAGCTGGCACTATCACAGTTATAATTTTCACACATATTTATATCACAGCTGCTGAAACTTCAGGATATTACTGCTGTACCAAGAATAAATATTAATATTTCTATAGCAACCAATTGCTCTTAATTACTTTCACAACAGGAGCCAGGTGAAAGAGGAGCCAAGCTTTGAAGAAGAGAGATCCTTATTCAGTGCAGTATTTCCAAAGGAGAGAAGCAATGCAGAGGGCACTGGAAATTTGCCAAAAAAAAAGACACCTGAAAGAGAAAAAGGTAAATATTTAGCCACTGAGATCTGTTAAAGTACAAAACATCATCTATAATTCAGTTTCAAAATTACTATAGTTAAATATTGTCACAGATGTACTACAAATAGGCCTATGCTGGCAAATTACACAGTAAGTATGAGACTAGTATCTAAGTCTTAACTTATTTCTTCTCTCCTGAAAGTGGGGCAGTCACTGGAACACTTTTTGGTCTGTCACTAAATTTGTGCTTTTTTCACACTATTGTTACACCTAATCCTGAACAGGAGGAAAAGTGGAAGAGATTAATCCAAAATGAGTCATCCATTGAAGACCTTGTCAAGGACAGTTCTCCAGGAAAAGCCTGGAGTTTTGCAGTCAGTGTTTGGCCATTGGAAAGAAGAAGGTTGACAAGGGTTGCAAAAAGCACTGGGAATGTGCTGAAAGTTCTTAGGAGGTACAGGAAACCTTCAGTTTGTGTTCTGGAAAGGATTCAGGTTTTGTGTTAAAGGAAAGGCCACTTTTATAAGCACTGCATTGCAGAGAGGTGGATAAATTCAGAGCTAACTGGGAAAGAAACCCTTGTGTGGGATTTATCTGAGATTGGCAATCATATAAAGGTGAAATATCAACACAGAGAGAGCTGTTCCTTCTCTGTTATAATCTTTAAGAATCCTTTGATCATTGTAGGTGGTTCAGATTATAGTCCTTGCTCGGTCTTTATCAAGTGAAAAACATCAGTGAGAATATTTGGATGATGAATAGGGGAGTAGGTGAAAATGAAGGGCTCTTGTATGAGACTGTGAGAAAAAAATGGAGCATTGTCTGTCAGCTCTCTGTCAAGATAAAGTTTTCAACAACTACAGCTTCCTTGCAGTCATTTAGTAGGAAATGATTGGAGAACCCAAAAGCACCTTTTGGCTGTTCAGCTTGCTGGGCAACACAGCACTGGGGTCCTTGCCTTGGAACCAGGCTGGTGGCTGGCTGGTTTTGCCATCCTTGCAGAAGCCCCTGCATCTTTTGTATTGCCATGCTCCTCCCAGCTGGCACTTCATCAGCTCAACTAAAAAGATTTATTTGATTATTACCAAGTGTTATTAAAAACAAGCTGTCAACCTCACAGCCTAAAACTATCATGTATAATTAAATGCATCCTAGCCTCTGTTTCCAAAACACTGTTACAATAATGTCAAGTTGTGATAATCTAACAAGAGGCAGTGGGGAACAGGGGGAGTCAGACACATAATGCATTTCTGCAGCTCTTCAATAAGCAGCAGCTGCAGTGCTCACCCCAAGAAAAGGGGCAGTGACAGTGGAGTCAAAGTAAAAAAAAAAAGACCAAGTATTGAGGTTTGTGCAGGATCAGGGGAAGAGAAGGATGAAAGAGTGCAGATTCCTCCCTTTTCCTTGTAGAGGCCAAGTGGTGCTGAGATTTACCTGTCTGTGGATCTTGTCCAGAAGTCACTGTCCTGATGAAGCTATTGGAAGCACCTGGGAATGCACCCTGGCCTCTCTGGGCTAAAAAAGATCCAAAAGCTGGAACAAGCCATGTCTCTGCTTCCTTTATGAGCTGAACTTCCCTGTTTGCAGGTGTGAAGTTCACATGTACCACAAAGAAAGAAGCCAGAGGAAGATACAGCAGTAAGGAAAATGGAGTAAGATCTTGACCATGTTGTTGGAAAGTATTTTTTTATCATCTCCTGAGTTACTACCTGTTCACACAGTAGATATTCAGCTAGTACTGTCTCTTGTCCCTGGAATAAATGGTGCCTGACTCCATTCTTAGGGTCCCCTTCTGTAGTTACACTGCCTTTACTCATGGTAGATAATTGACTCTTGTTGAAGATCACTGTCTTTGCCTGTTGCAACACAGAGAGGCTGGGCTGTTGACATCTTTTGGTTTTTAGAGCTATCTTTCAGCCAACCTTGTGTAATGTGTCTATTTCAGGGAACTGGTGGTCTATAACACCCAGGAAAAAAAAATCTCTGTTCTTTCTCACTCCCTCTGTCCTTCCTTCATCCTTCTGTCCAGTCCTACTACCTTATCAAACTGGAATTCTTGTGCAGTTATGATGATGGCCATAGAATCTGTTGTAGTGTTGGGTGCAAAAACATTTCAGACAAACAAGAGCTTTCCCAGTTGGTCTTGGCTACAATCACTGAGCAGGCAACCCTCTTACTAATAGAGCCCAGTACGTGGTTGTCCTTCTTTGCTAACAAGGACACAATGCTTAGTCATGTTCAATTCCTGTTAACCAGGACCTCTCAGTCATTTTGTTTGCAGACAGTCAGCCCCTGGCCTGCACTGTTGCATGGGTTTATTCCATCTCTGGTAGAGGACTTGGCATTTGCCTCTCTAGAAATTCATGGTCCTGTCAGTCCATTTTCACAGCCCGTTTAGGTGCTTTGAATAGCAGTTGTAACCTCCAGCATGTCAGCTGCTCCCCCTGGTCTGGTATCATCTGCAGAACCAAGCTCTATCTCATTACCCTGGTTGCTAACAATCATGATAAATGATATTGGTCTAGTATTAACCCCTGAGGGATGCCATTAGTAAGGGTCTGCCAGCTGGACTTGTTACTGTTGATTGCTACTGTCTGAGCTCAGGCAATTTTCCAGTCCATAGTTTTCCAGTTTAGTTATGGAGAGTCCATAGCCTCTCTTGACCACTGTTTCAGTGCTTAATCATACTCACTATGAAGACTTTTTCCTTATATCCAGTCAGATTTACTTTTGCTAAGAGTTTTGATCCTTGATTCTATTATTTGTGCACCTCATGGGTGGTCTCCATCTTTCCCATAAATCCACTTCCAGTTGTAGTAGACAGAAATTGAATCTGTTTCCATCATCCTGTGTTCAGATTGAAGAAACTCAGTTGCATCTTTCCCTCCTCATACAGCATGTTCTCCAGACATCTAATTATCTTCATAACATTCTGCTAAACTTTCTCTAGATTTCACTCTCTCTCTTGTGACAGGGGATCCAGAACTGGACACAGTGCTCTAAATGCAGACTCAGGACTGCCAAGTAAAAGGGGAATAAATGCTTCCCTCAACCTCCTGGTTATGCCTAAGAGAGTGTCTACCTTCACAACAGAAGAATCAATGAGAAGGCTCTGTGTGAGATGGGGACTGTCATATGTCCTGTCACCCAGCATCAAGCTGCCTGATATGTAGCCCAGCTTTCATTTGGACAACTTGGGTTTCCTACAGAAACCAGGACACAGAAGGAAGGAGATGTGTATGTCCCCACTCTTGCTCTGGGGCAATATAGGGCTAGGTACAGAAAAAGAGCTCCTGGGAAGCCTGCACAAAATGGAAATCTTCAATCTCTGCCCTGTACAAATAGTACAGGGGCATGGCTGAGGAGACAGGAGGCCGTGGAGTCTTGTTCTGACATGCACAGCCCATGCTTGTGGGAGTTACATGGTAGCTGTAAATTTGAATTGGCTGTATACGACAAATCTTATCTGTACATTGTGCCTTTGCTTGTGCAACAGAACAGCCCCAGTGGGGCCCAGATGAGATTTGTATGGGAAGCATAGTCAAAACCAGGAATTTTTCCTCTGGGAAAATATGTGTGCTTTCAGCAGATGTCTGAGGGAAAGATAAATAAGTAGCATTGTAATCCATTGGGTGCAAGGATAAGAGCTAATTAATTGTAGACATTTTGGCTGAGATAGAGTTAATTTCCTCGTTGTTTGTGTGATGCTATGTTCTGAATCTGTGATGACAACGGTGCTCACTACAAACCAGTGTTTTAGCTGTTGCTGGCTGTTGCTTACACAGTGTCAAGGCCTTTTCTACTTCTCAGACTGCCCTGCCAGCAGTAGGCTGGGGTGCACAAGAAGCTGGGAGGGGACACATCTGGAACAGCTGATTCCAACAGACCAAGGGGAGATTTGATACCATATGACACCACGCTCAGCAATAAAAATCTTCGAGAAGAAGAAAGAAGGGATTTGGAATTATGGCATTTGTCTTCCCAAATAACCATTCATTGTGTGCAATGAAGCCCAGATTTCCTGGAGATAAATATCTGCCTGATAGGAAGTAGTCCAAGAATCCCTTATTTTGCTTTGCTTGCACATGAAGCTTTTACTTTATTCTATTCTGTTGTCTTTATGTCAACCCATGAGTTTTCACAGTCTTACCTTTCCAATTCTCTTTCCCATTCCATGGCAGGGAATGAGGGAGCATCTGTGTGAGTCTTAGCTGCCTACTGGGATTAAACCAAAACATTAATATTTGTAATTAGTTTCATGGAAAGCATGTTAAAGACCAGTGCAAACTACCTAGTATTTTTTTCTTGCCTGAATTTAGTAGTTTGGACTTTGGTGAGATTTTCAGTCTTTGGAAGAATTTAGGAACATTTTCCTTTTAAAAGGACTAGGTAAATAGCTGTAAAAGAAGGGTTGCAACTGATCTTGCATAATACTGGTACAAGGCAAAAAGAACCAAAAGCTGAGCTCTAGTGATAAACATCAGCCCAGGAATGTTAATATGTGTTTAGTAATTTATTGGGTAATCATTCCAATATACTAGCTGTGACTGGTTTATAACCTTTAGAATGATATTCATGCACATTTGAAAAAAAATAAAATGAAGATGAGGATTTTTCTGTTTGTTTGGGTTGGGGTTGTTTTAGCTTATTTCCTTCTTTCTCCTTATATATTCTATGTAATCCCACACTCATATGCTAAAAAAATATTCTTACTTTTCATATAGAAGATTTATCATTGATTTGAATTAAGAAATCATCCAGTGTTTGACAGACCATTTTCAGCCTCATTACAGATGTGTTCTTGATTAAATTTCAGGTATATTAAATATCCTGTAAATCAGAGAAGAGTGTTTTCTACCATTCTGTAGTAAACATGACAGATACAATGTCTGCCAAAAGCATGTGCTTAGCATAAAGTACAATAATGTTAATGGGGAGCTGAAAACTGTGTAGACCTGCCTCCTCACAGTGGAGTGGAATTTGGTAGCCTTCCCAGCTGAAGAACAGTTAGGAAAATGTTGACTTCCTAAAGAGATTTCTTCTTACAAAGACAGAAAAAAACCCACAAAGGTTGGATGTCCTCAGTCTGTAACCTTCTCAGAAATGGGGTTTCAGAGTTGGAGAGAAATAGGAAAAAAAAAAAAAGATAAATTGAAGCTGAGCATAGGATCTCAGTAATGACTGCTATGTGATGGGAGTGTCAGTGTAAAAGCAAAGTACATTAATGTGTGTGTTAGACAAAGGGAATACCTGGAGAGGGTAACAAGCACTCAGAGCTTTAAATGTCAACAAAAATGAAATGCTGAATCTAGAAAGTAAAAAGAAAAATCAGGACCAGATGTCAGGAAGGACAAAATTTACAAACAGATCTCACAGAAACTGTCAAATTCCTGTGCCAAACAGTGTTTAAAAGGAAAAAAAAAAGCACAAAAAAAAGGCACAAGTCTACTTTCTTCTGTCTTAGATGATGCTAGGCATCTTCTCCTTTGTGGCCTGTCCCAGGTGGACCTGGTCTCGTAGGGGGTTTGGACTTGATGATCTCCAGTAGTCCCTTCTAACTGCTACCCTTTACAATTCTGATTCTCTCCAGCAACCCAACTGTACCAAAATAATCTGACATCCTCACTTGTACTGTCCATGACTGGTTATACCCACACAGTATTTTCATGATGGTATCTCCTCTTCCTCCTTTTTTTAATAAACCAAGTTTCAATTAAACTGGCTGGGAGACTGGGAGAATGGGGATTTGCCTTTAAGGCAGCTGAAAGATGGACTGCACACTTGCTGGATATTCTCCCATGCCATTAACTAGCTGGTGATGTCCAGGAAGGTGCCTAAAAGCCAAGGACAAGTATCAAGCAGAAAGTTTGCAGGTGACAGTAACTACCATAAATATCTATTCTTCACACTTTATTTTGATATATTTTAGGTATTACAGCATAATATGAGGGACTTTGGAGCCTGTCTAGTGCTCACTGAAGTAATTTATTTGGTCTTGTCTGGTCTGCAGTGACTTCTGAAGTATTAATAGCCCTACTTAGCTTCATGCACATGATTCTCTGATGTGTCTACCACCTCCAGGCTAACATTCTCCACTCCTTTTAGAGAGCTTAGTATGATTTCTAAGTGGTGCATGCTTTAAATAAGGGTGACCCACACTAGCATTGACATTATTTTGGTGAAGCCCATCAAAAAGGAGCATACAAGCTGAAAAACAGAATTGATTTCACATTTGTTTGCAGCACCCAAGGTAAAGTTGCAGTGAATTGGAAACAAAAGGAAGTTCTGTGTCTAGAAGAGGCTGAAAGGATGTTTGGAAATTATGATAATGGAAAAGATAACTGATGTCAGAAGTGATTACACAGTGTAGCCTCCTTTCCACAACTTTATTCAGCAAAATTCAGCACTATCCATTGCCTGATGCCCCCAGTTGCCCCAGCAATCTTTCATGGTTCTGCAAACACTGGTTAATTGACCATTTTCCTGCTCTGCTGGGTAAAGATATGTATCAAAAGGATGGATTCATTTCCAAAATGTGTACCATGGAAATAGTGCCACATGTAAATTCACCACTAACACTTTGTCCATTCCATTTTGTTTGAACATGCTTTAATCTGTCAGATTTTATTCCTGATTTGTGCTACAGTTTTTCCTTTGAACAAAATGAAATTAAAGAGAAAACTACAGACTAGAATAGATAAATTAATTAATATTTATATCGGGACATATGATCCTAAAATACATGCTATTCTGTACTGAAACAAAGTTAAAAAACCCACTGCAAGTACAGTTAAATTAATAGGATTATATTTAATTATTTCCACTCCTCCTTCCACTCCATTCAGCATCAAAAATGAAACCTTCAGAAAAGCTTTGACCAAACAAAAATGAAAGTCCTGATTTTGTTTTATGCAGCAGTTATGTTGTTTATTTTCCTTAGCTTTAAGCAAACAAATAAACAAACAGCACAAAATCTTATTAAATATCTTGTGGCACAGGCAATTATATTATGGCCCAGAATTTGTTATCAGTGAAATTTACAAATATAATGTCTTGAAACAAAATAAAGCAAAGAAAAAATTGGTGGATTACGCAAGATTTACTTCTCACTTGCACAAATACCATGTGATTTGAATGAAAACTTTTATCTGAAGTCTTCAAACTCTGATGCTTGAAATCATCTCAGTTGTGTAGACCGGGGTCTCTTTTTTTTTTTCATCTTTTATTTCTACTAGAAAATTATCTGCCTGTGGAAATGAGATAAAATGGCATATAGTCGACCCTGGCTGGCTGTAATCAGAAGTGTGCACTCTTTGAGGAGGGGAAGCCATTCACTCTTTTCTCAATCTTTTGTTTTCTTTTAGTTCTTGACCCTGGTATCCCTTTTTGTGCAGCCTCTGTAGCACAGAATGTGCATTGCTGCTAAGCTGGACACTGAGGACATGCAACCACCAGCTGCTGCACAGCTGGCTGGGCCACTCCTCCCTCAGCACCTTGTCTGGCTCGCTCAGAGGGCATTGGGGAACATAAAGAATGATGAGAAGAAGGAAGATAGAGAGAATGCAATTTCCTCTCTGAAGTTGTCAAATTAGTATAATGAGAAGGTTCTTCACTAAGCCTGAGGCTGATTTATACTAATGTGATGCTAATTTGATATGCATCCTGGGTCAGGGTGTGCAAAGATGGTAAGCAGATCCCAGAATGTAAACTCCAGTCTGTAGCACTGTAACGGATAAAATAAATCATCACATTACTCTCCCACACACAGAGCACTCTGTTTTAGACCAGGTTGACTGAATTGAATTAAACTGAGCTAAACTGTATTTTGAAAACAATTTATGCTTTCATGCACTGTGATTTGTGTCTTAAAGGAAAAATAATATTAATCTATATTTTGAGAACATAGTGTGCATTTTGCTGAGCTAATTCTGTGCACAGATGCACTGTGCATTTTCACAAACCATTACTGGGAATTCAGGGGCCTTAGTGCTTTATGTATTGAGTTTCTGTCTGATACTAACACTTGAACAAGAGCTGTTGAATTCTCCCAGCAGCAAAGCAGGAACTGGTCTCAAGGAGACCTGCATGGACAGAATCTGGAACAGTACTGTCTTTAACAGGGTACAGAGATGGATATAATAGCAATGGTGTTTGTGCTAGGCTCAGATATTAAATTATGCCTTTCATGGATATATAGGGTCAGATTCTGTAGTGTCCTTGATATATAGGGTCAGATTCTATAGCGTCCTCTGGATGCTTCAAGTAGTTCCTGTAAGCCAACAAACCCTAAGCTGAAGTTGACTAGCTGGTTTAACCAAATTTATAGTTGTTTTTCACTGCCAGAAAGACAGTTAATCTGAACCATGATTTACAAATATTGAGAGAAGAGTGTCACAACATTATCAACCTTTCATGAGGATGAAATTGGTAAGCTCTCATAAGCATGCTCCTAAGGGACACACATAAAAATAAAGAGGTTCAAGTCCAGCAGTTACCTGCAGATGTTGTGTACATAAAATATGTGACAAGGACATGGTGCCCTGATATTCTATTTTATTTCACTACTTATTGTCTAAAACCTGAAGTTGATGGGAACATTTAGCTATTCCTTGTCTTCATGATGTCAGTGAGATACAGGTTGATGTGACAATTAAATTTTTTTTTCTCAGGAATTAAAACAGTACTTGGGGCTGAGTAGAGTTTCCATTCTCCTCTCTGGTAAAAGTCTCCTTGAACAGGAAGGACAGTGGTTATCACAGACCTACCTGAGCTACCTGTGGAGCACACTGGCCACTCATATCACAGGTAAAATAAAAACACAGTGCAGGAATAAGAATACAGATTTGTATAATGGCCACATACACACTTGTGGCCACTTCTGTTATTCTAGCATAGCTCTAAATTAGAGTGAAAAAAGCTTGAGGATGCAAGGCCTCTTTGGCTTACATGTTAGTAGGTGACCTTATATAACAAGGCTGAGACCTCTCTGTGATATCAGAGTACAAATTCATTGCATTTACCTGTTAGCCCCATTTGAGAAAGTCTTAATGGTTGTGGGTAGAGAGCAGGGATGATCTTAGGACAAGAAGCCTCACTAGCAGTTAACTGTGCTTGCTAAAAACAGGAGTACATTGTGGGTTTGCACAGCCTGTGTGCTGCTTGGCCCAGTCATTTTGCAGGAGGAGGAGTCCCTTGTTTGGAAATTGAAGATAGAAAGTGAAGGACAAGTAATGGCACTTCATGTCTGGCAACTTTTTTATCTTTGCAGGAAGAGCCAAGGGAGAGGTGAAGAGAGCAAGAGAAATCTGATGAGCAGAGGAACGATGAGTGCAGGCAAGGAGAAGGAGAGATAGCATGCAGTTAGAGAAGGAGACAACAGACAGATAACGAGCTGTATCTATCTAATAGATATTCTTCCCCTAATTCTAATGGAAATTCTATCTCCCAGAGCCTGTCAGTAGAAAACTAACTCACCTCCAAGGGATATGCAGCATGGCTCAAAGCAGAATCTGGATGACAACAAGGTCGTTTTCATCTCATCAGCCACACTGTATAGCCTGGCACCTTCCTCCCCTGCCTTCCTTCCTTCTCCCTGAACAAGCTGAGAAGTAGACAAGATGACAAGTAACATCTCTACAACACAAGGCAGAATCCAGGGATGGTTCTTCTTCTGCTGAGGAGAGTCTAATATTGCTTTTCTAAGGAGTAACTGTTGTTTGGTTTGGGTTCTAGGACCAAGGAGTTGCACTAAAAAAACAGCTGCTGGAAATACAGTTTAAAGAGCTGGAAGCTGGAAGGTCAGCTATCTTTATCTGACTTCTGACAACCCTGCCAATGGAAAGCAGAGGGTATATTATGACCTGGTCTTGATTCAATGTTAATTCTAGGTGACTTTCTCAAGTCCTTTCAAAATGAATAATACCATGACCTCCTTGAATATATGAGCCATATATAAATGGACATATGCATATGGATAGATATATATCTGAAGTTCTCTGGCTATAAAGATCCCGTGAGCATATGAACAGTTTATCTGTTCCTCAACCTTTTTACTAGAAGTCATATCCTAAGAAACATCTATCCAAATCAGGAAGAAATGTTTTTCTTCATTGATTTCATCAGTTCTATATGTCTGCAGTATTTCCCAGGTTTGTTATTAATTTATTTCTTCTAGCTTTCCTCCACAAGACAAGAGTCTTTCTAAAAAAGTGGCCAGATGCTTAGCTGTGCTACTGACACCTTTACACTAAGGACTTATAAAGACAAGAGTTTTTAAACACCAGCTCATGCTCATGAGAAGCAGGTAGGATCACCTCCAACTACATCCAATGTGCAAACACAGTGGCTTATCAGGGGACTTGGGGCTGTTACAAGCTGAAACATCCCAGGTATCTACTGTAACAACCTCCAGACTTTCTTGGAACTGGCCTACAGTGCGTTCTAGGAGAACCCCATGGTGTCACAAGCAAAATCTATTTCAACCTGCCATTCATACCACTGAAACTCTTCTCACTCAGTAGGTTTCAATTCTTTCTACCTGAGGGCCAACACTCATCTCTGTCAGACAAGTGGTTCTTGACAGTTTATGGAAAATTTCTGCAACAGGACAAAAGTTGTACTGCTGATGAAGACCAGCATTTCCAAAGCAGGTAAAGAATCCTAATCTTAATTAGATGGGGATGACAAGCAAGGGATCTGACATTTTCCTTTGTTTCTAGACCTGTATTTAAGTTAAAATTTTGCTGCACTTTGTCCTTGCCTTAGCTGTATTGTAAGTACATTTACCTGGATCTTTGCATCTTGCTGATCCTGACCTTGCCTTGATAATTTTACTTCTTGATTTGGTTTTGGACCTGCCTTGTCACTATAGTTCTTTTTGATAATTGCTGAACTGATGGCTAATCCTGGTCACCCTCACTAGACTTGCTCTGCTTGCCTTGCTTCAGTACTGGAGGACCATGATCTTGCCAGTGAAGCCACTATTCCTCCTGCCATGCTACCCCCACTCCTCTTCAAGAACAGACTGCTCATGCTTGTTGTGGGCTACACTGAAAATGCAGAGATTACCTTGTGTCACAGATTGACATATTCAAAACTTGTATGATCAGAATGAAGCACATTCAGTCATGCAGTTTTCATTGGGATATTACACTGCAGCTCTGCAACCACGTAGTCCAGCTTCATCCAGTCAGGGACTCAGACTATCAGACACTACACTCTTTCTCTCTGTGGAAATCTTTGAAATCCTAACTTTTCCAATGCATACCTACAACTATGTATTAGTCACACATGGGCATAGATCATTAATACATAACCTGATTACATCAGCTGCTTCTGTTTCTTAATGACCTCCAGGATCAAGCTCAGCCTGACAGATGTCTAAGTATTAACCAGAGTGTTGAAAGATCATTTGTACTTGTCAACCCCAGTGTGGGGAATATGACAGGATATTACCTGTTCTGTTTAGATTATTAATAAGAAGCCACAGATTTGTAACCATTATATTAATGGACACATCTGTTTCTCTTGTTTAGGGAATCTGAGAGAGATCTTGGCAACAGCTCAGTGTAGTGAGGGCAAATGTTTTATAGATTTCTGAGTTATCTTCTAAAACACTATCTAGGTGTGGCTGAAAAGAAAGGTACCAAGCCCATACTGTAGTTTGAAGAGTTGACCTACCCACTAAAGCATGACAGACTTGGTATTCATAGAATCACAGAATCATAGGATGGTAGGGGTTAGAAGGGACCTCTGGAGATCATCAAGTCCAACCTCCCCATGCCAGTGCAGGAACACTCAGAGCAGGACACACAGGAACAGATCCAGGCAGGTCTTGAAAGTCTCTAAAGAAGGAGACTCCATAACCTCTCTGGGCAGCCTCTTCCAGGCTCTGCCACTCTCACAGTGATGAAGTTTTTCCTCATGTTGAGGTGGATCTTTCTTTGTTTCACCTTGCTACCATTACCTCTTGTACTATCACAGGGCACAACTGAAAAGAGACTGGCTCCTTCTATTTGACACTTGTGTGACTAATAGTTACTTAGCAAGGACACAGGTATGTCTGGTTTTGGGCATAGTCTGATAGGAGGCTAAATATGTCCTAAGTGTCTGAAAAATATCTACATAATTGCAGGCCACCAGGAGGATGACCTCAACACTCTAAGTGCTGCACATAAAAAGATTGGATTGATTTTTGGCTGCATTTAATGTAGACAGGCATCACAAGAATGGCATTTAGGATCAGTGGTGGGTTTCATCAAGGCATCTTCAGGATGTTCCATTCTGCAGACTTGTGGCAGAGAAGCAGGGAGCAGCATGCCAGGGTTGAGTGAAGAGAACAAGTGTGTTCCTGAGAGCAGTTGTGCTAGATATACCTTTTTTTTTTGGATAAACAGGTGGAACTGCAGGTTCCTGGGAATCCTGCAGGTGTCAAAGAGAAGGAGCACTGAAAATTGCTGCAGCAGGGACTGAAGGTCTGGCAGCAGTGGACAACTGGCTTACCTCTGACAAAGCCCTACTGACTTATTGAGTAAGAGCAGAATAGGAATAATGGAGACAAATCTTTTGCAACTTGACAATCACAGAATACTCCAGCTGTTTTTTTACAGGGACTCTGAATCTCTCTGATAAGCATGCAGAGAGCTGATAGCCTGTGGTGCCTTATATCTGTAGTATCCAGAGCACTGTTCTTTCTAAAGAGGTATGTGTGAATAGTGTGGCATCTACCTGACCTAGTGACTGCAGTAATGTACACTTATGGCTCTGCATCAATGTTAAAAGACTGAAATAGATAGTATCAGTATTTCCATCTTATACTCTTCCTCTCCTTAATGGTTATTTTCATGTTTATACAAAATGTGAGTATGGAGGCCAGAGGCATCATTTCCATACCTCATTTTTCATATACTTTTTGCTCTATGTCAAAAGAGAGCTCCAGAGCTGGACACAGTACTCCAGGTGTAGTCTCACCAGAGCAGAGTGGCAGAATCACATCTTGATCTGCTGGCCAAGCTTCTTTTGATGCAGCCCAGAATGAGATTGACCTTTTGGGCTGCAAGTGAACATTGTTAGGCTCATGTCCAGCTTATTCTCCACAAGAACCCACCAGTCCTGTTCTTCAGGGCTGGTTTCCATCACCTCATCTTCCAACCTGTACTGACAGTGAGGATTGTTCCAACTCAGGTGCAGGACTCTGCACTCAGCTTGGTGTCATCTACAAAACTGCTGATGGTGGACTTGATCCTGCTGCCTTTGTCATTGATGAAGATATTAAACAGTACTTGTCCTAGTACAAACCCTTGAGGAACACCAGTTGTCAACAGTCTCCATCTGGACTTTGAGCAATTGACCACTACCCTCTGGATGCAACCATCCAGCCAATTTTTTATCTACTGAACAGTTCACTTATCACATCCATATATCGCCAACTTGTCAAGAAGGATGTTGTGGGGAACCATGTCAAAGGCTTTTCAGAAATCTAGATAGATGACAGCCATAGCTCTTCCCTTGTCCATTTACGTAGAGTCACTTCACTGTAGAAAGCCACTAGGTTGGTCAGGCAGGACTTGCCCTTAGTAAAGCCATTCTGTCTGTCTCTGATCACCTCCCAGTCCTCCATGTGCCTTATCAGAGCTTCTAGGAGAATCTGTTCCATATTTCCAGTCACAGAGGTGAGGCTGACAGGTCAGTAGCTCCCAGGGTCCTTCTTTCTACCCTGGGTTTAATGTGTCCCTTCTTCTAGTCACCAGAGACTTCACGGGTTGGAGAGCAGCTTGGAAACTACATCACCCAACTCCCTTAGGACTCAGGGATGCATCTCATCTGGCCTCATATACTTGTGTATGTTCATGTTCCACAGGCTGTTGCAAACCTGATATCTTCTTACAGTGGGAGGCAGGTACTTTGTCCCCCTGGTCCCCACCTTGTGATCTTTTAACTTGGGAGGTGTGGGAAGTGAGGTTGCCAGTGAAGACAGAGGAAAAAAAGTTGTTGAGAACCTCAGCCTTCTCCTCTGTTATTACTAGCTCATCATTCTTTCTCAAAAGGGGGAGTACATTTTCTTTAACTTTCTTTTTCTTGTTGATGTACCAGTAGTAACCCTTCTTGTTATTCTTTGCATCTTTTACCAAGTTCAGCTTCAACTGTGCCCTGGCTCTCCTGATCTCATCCCTACACAATTGGGCAGCATCTCTGTACTCTTCCCAGGATATCTCTCCCTGGTGGAATGGTAGAGATCATGTTTATCATCCCCTGATAAATTATTTTGCCAGGAACATTTTCTCCAGACAATGTCAGTAATCTTAGTGTCCTATTTCTAGCTAGCTATGTGGTCATGAAAGGTAGCTCTTGCTTTTCAGAGCTGAGACAGAACCTCTGCCCAGAGCAGGCACCACAGACCACAAAGAATAAGCACCCAGATCAAAAGTGGAAAGAAACCTCAAAGAAACAGGAGAAACAGCAAATTAGTGTATATGAGAATTAGTACAAGCACAGGGACTTAAGGGAACATGAGTTCTGTGTTGTGCTGTTGCAATCATTAGAACTTATGAATCTAGTGACTTCACACTCCAAAAGGTGCAGACTGGGTATGGGCTATGTGTGCCCATAGAGGTTGGGTGCTCACCCCAGCAACAAATGCACTTCCTCAGTGCAAATGCCACGGTGCTGCTCTCACCTGCATCAGCTGCATCCAGCACAGCAGCATGTGGGAAGCTGGGCGTTCTGCCCTAGCTCATCTGCACCTCTTTCCCTACATATTCCTGCTGTGTAGAAGGAAGGTGTAGAGACATATCCCCATCTGCATGGGGATATATCATTACTTCCCCAAGTTGATTTTAGGTCACAGCACCACAGTGGTGGGAAAAGATGACTTGCAGAGTCAAGGATCTGCCTGCCGGCCTCCTCTGAAAGGCAGGAAGCAGGCTGGATGTCTCAACTCTGCTCCACTCAGGAAAGTCTCATATTCCTCTGAGAGTGATCAGCTTAGCTAATAAGAAAAGAAACAAAACTGTAATTAATAGAAATCACAGCTTAGAATAAGATTTAAAGAGTGAGTCACGGTGATATCTTAGAAGACTAATCAACACTTAATTAACAATGGATGCATTGCAAAGTTAATAAATTAATGGCTGCAAGAGGCAGTGTCACTGCAAAGCTGGTCCTATCTGAATTCACTCTTACTTGTAGTGGTAGCATTGGAATGTTTCATGGGAAAGAAGTGAATTAATCCAAACCAAAACTTCCTCCATTCCCATTTCCCATACGTTTAATTATATTGCATACATATACATGAAAGATGGTATTTAAAATACTATGTTCTGTTGTTATGGCAACTGATATTCTAAAAAGTTATGATGAAAAGTAAGCAAAGACGAGCTATATAAGAATAAATGCATCATGTTGTTATAGCAACCTTTTCATTCCAAGGAAGTTAGAATTACAGGTACTGTAAGAATTGCGAGGAGCCTGCTCCCAGGTGTGGTTGGGGTCTCTCCTTTCCAGTCCTGTGCCAGAGAAAATCATGTTATATTACATACTGTATATCACTCAAAGTTTATCTCTTGCAATTATAGAGTGCATTATGCATCAGACGATCAGTAAACATAAAGTTTATCTTCATCTTCTCAATTTACAGGGTTGCTGTTCTTTAAAATTTACAATTCTTCAAACTCGTTTTCTCTATATATTGCTCTTTTAAAAACAAGCTCACATGTAGGGTCCACAAGGTTTGTCTTAAAATCATGATTCTCCTGGGAATAAATAGAAAAGTATATATTTATTTTTCTTCCTCAATATTGTTTTAACTAATCCCAAGTGCCAATCGGTTTGTGTCACCTTTTCCCTCATTATTTTCTTCCATCTCTCATTGTTTCTTTTTTACCTTCCATTCTCCCAGAATCATACTGAACCTGAGATAACAAGTGATTTTGTGGCTGGCAGGGGTGAAGATAAATTTACAGGAACCTTGACCTCTAAAGGGCTACCACACATCTATTAACAAATCTGGCCTCTTTGCTAATTCTGCTTAGCAAATGTAAGAAACAGAATGGGAGAAATGCAGTGCTGAGGAAAGATACTGTGTGAGAATGAAACCAAGTCAGTAATTGCACTTAAATATATCATGAGACTTCAGCCACTGTTTACAAGAACTCTCTGAAAACACCCCATTAACAATGAAGTGACAGAAAAAAAAGAATCCTTGCAGAGCAGTCCTCAGTCACAAGCCACAGGACCAATATATTTTTTAATTTCTGCAACTAAGAATAACTTCATCATCCTGTATAGCTGCTGTGAGATGAAAATTAGAACCTCCTCTTGATTCACAACCCTGCTGGGCACAAATGCATTGGGAGAATGGGGAGCATGGAGGGTTTTTGCTTCCCACTTATTCTGCCCAGTACACCAGCAGAGTTTGCAGGCTGTATGACCCAGTCACACTTAAGCAGCAGTCTCTTTTTTGTTTAACTGGGACAACATCTATTTCTTCCTCCTATCATGAAACTGGTTTATTCTTCCTATGCAGATAGATGCTTGCTTCAAAGCTGCAGCCTTTCTCCTTGCTTTTGATGATGGAGCAGGTTAGTCGCCCTCCCGAGGGAGGTGGCAGCTGGCAAATGAGCATTTCAGATTTAGCCCTTCCAGGTTGGTGAGTCACCTGGAAGCAGAGGTGTAGCAGGAATGTGGCAGGCACCAGTTCTGTGTAATAAGTGCAGCATTTAACCTTATTTATAAAAACTGGAGGTTAATTCTAGTTCAGGAAGCCATTAGAGGACATTTGTAAATCCAGCCTACAAGGGAGAATTAGGCCCTTCAGCACAGGTGGGAGTGGGATCACTTCTGTACGGGAATGGTGCAGTTGTCCAGTGAAGGCATATAGTGGAGCTGCAGAGCTGGGGAAGCATACTCTGGACTTCTAAGGGTTATGAACTTTGACAACACAAGGACTTAGTCAACACTAAGGGTTTTTCTATGCAGATGTGTAGTGCTGTCACAGTTTAGGGCCAGGGCAGCCCCCAGACCGGTAACAGACACTCTCTATTAACCCCCTCCCCTTCCCAAAGGGGAAGAGAAAAGGAATAAGGGAGAGAGACAGTTATTAGAAAAGGAAACTAGAACAGTTCTAATGAGAATGAAAATAATAATAATGATAATGAATATATACAGATATGTACAAAACCAGTACCAAACCGAAACCCCTGATGGTAATTATGTCACTGTCTCTAGTGGGCCCCACAGCAGACAGGAGCTGTGCTCAGGAGCTGGATTCTGGCACTGGGTTCAGGAGCACAAAGATCAGGATTGAAGGCAGTATGGACAGAGTCCTCCTTGGTGCTCTAAGAGGAGAACCCCTCAAGAGGAAAAGAACACCAACGAGCAACACCCTGAGCCAAGAGTTTAGTCGGGCCTAGCTGGACCTAGAGTAGCCTAGCCCAGCCCGCCAGCTTCCTGACCTCCAGATCCCAGAGCTTTCTATACTGGACATGACGTCTTTGGGCTGGAATCCCTCTCTGGTCAGTTTGAGGTCACTTGTCCTGTCCTCTCCTCCCTGCAGGTGAGGCCTTTCACTTTCTGCACCCCTCAGTGTGGTACACAAGCTCTAGTAGTGGCCTTGGTCTGCGTTCCAATCCTTAGTAGTAACTCTAAACATGGGCTGTTATCACTGCCAGCAGCAGACACTGTCTGCAAAACACGCTGCTGGCTTCAGAAAGTGCAGTTAGTTAGAAAACCTGAGCTGAAAAGTAAAATCACTGAACAGAGTTTGTTTGGTTCTCACTCAAAGCAGGACAAGTGCTAACAGTGTCAAGGCTTCTCAACAGGGCTTTCTTGCTGCTCAACTTAGAAATTTGTTCACAGATGGTGCAAGCCATCTCTTCAGGTTCTCATCTGACTTCAGTGGTGAGAAAATGGAAAGAAGTGGGAAATACACCCTCTTTCTGGATGTTAATAGGGTAGGATCTAACCTGTATATTTTAAATAATGAATATAGCCTGCCTGGGCCTTACAAGAAAGCACTCAGCTTGAGAAAGAGAAACATTTACATGGGTAGGTGTGACCCTTTGGTACCAAAATCATCCCTGGGAAATAATAACATCATACCTTTGCTAGACTCAGGTACAACTCAGCTTTGAGGAACCTTTGGCTCTGCTATGGGTTTCTGAGGATCCATGAAGCTCCTGCAGGCCTTCATAATACCTGTGGAGCACATGTGTTGTGTATATCCAGTACAGGGGCATAATATTATCACTATGGCTGTTAGCTAATGCCCAGATGGTGACCTGGATGCTAACATCACCAAAGTTTAAAGTGCAGTTGGTCCAGCATCAGGAATCATTATAGTAAGAGAAAAATACTAACAAAACAGAAGTGACTACAGTATTGAATGCATTGTGATCTGTTCCCCTGATTTGGCTTTTTCTATTAGCACAGACATTTGTGCAGAAAAGTCCATTTCTGTTCAAATCTGAAGAGTAGATGTTTGTTCAGTTTTCATTAACTATTTGTCAATAGTGACAGCAAGTGTTGTTTAGATGTGGTAGGTGGTTCTTTTTTTTTTTTTTTACTTAAACAATGATGCTCCATGCAGGCTTGTTAATTTTCTACCAGAAAACATATGCACAAAAAACCTCCAATTTTTCAATCAGCTCTAGTTCTTGCTCCTACATCCTGATGGCCATGATTAATTTCCTTTCAAACAGGCTTCTCTTTACATTCAAGACAACAGTGATTTTCCATTTTCTTAATTTTTTGCTTCTCTTTTGCATCCTTTCATTTGTACTGTGCAGCCCATCACCTCTTTCAATGTCCTTAATCAGTGAAGGGACCTTGTCTTGTGATTTATTTATTTTTTTTGCTTCAAGTTTCCAAAGCTGCTTAAGCCTACCTCCAGACATGACTCTGAAGCTTGTGAGTCTTGGTGAACTGCTGGCATATCTGCCAGCCCCTTGCAAGGATACTGAATATGATTTTAGACTTGTGGGAGTATCAGATGCTCATGTTTAGGCAACTCAATCCCTTCTTACAGTCAGCACAATGGTATCCCTTATGGAGATACAGATATATCATTTTCAGGATGCCCATCCTTCATACAAATGGGAATCATCCAACCTCATTCCAGAGCTTCATTATGGACTTATGTATTGCTGTAACAGTTATATGAGAAAAGTGACATTCACAATCAAAAGTAACTAAAACATTACTGCCATTGAATAGAGGACTCATCCTTAGGTGGGTGGTGGAAATGATGGCTCTATTTTGACCACTTGGAATCCACCTGCACAAAGTAGAAAGTGGGCATGTAAATGCACTCACCACACTGAGCCTAGCTTCAAGGTCTGGAGAGATTTCATTGGAGAAGAGAGGAATCCCCCTTACCTTTTCATTCCTTTGCTAACCCTGAGCATACCCTTGTCTGGAAGTGTAAGGCTAGCTTACAGTTTAAGTAGTAGGAGCACAGTTTACATTTCTCTTTGTTTACTGAGCTCTTGAAATGCCTCTACAGAGGAGTCTACTCTAAGAGACATTGAATACATTAAATTCCAACAAGATGCCTCTTCTCTCTAATCAGAACTGAAAGACTGGCTTCAGAAAACAAATGGGATATTATTTTGTCATAATGGTGTTTCATATTTATATTACTGGGTCTGAAAGGATCTGCAAAAAAAAATCAAGGAAGAAAAAAAAAATGTCCTAAATACTTAATGATCCTCAGCAACCAATCTGTCCAAAGAAGGAAAAAATTCGTTGCCAGCCTGACAACAGATCTATAATCTTTTTCTACTTGGTTAGTGTTCCCATACCCTTCCAACCCTGCCTTGTAGAGCTTCTAGGAAACTTCATGGAAAGAGAATTCTCGTTCTCACTGCACCCCCAATCCAGTCATTTTCAAAATAAAGTTTATCTGAGCACTCCTTGCACAGAATGCATATGTCTTCCAGGAACAAGCTCAGCATTTCCAAAGGGGCCCAGATCACAGGCTATACACATCCTCAGCTACAGTCCAGGATTAGAAGGGGCAAAGAAGGAACTTTGAGAAACCCAGTCTATCTTTCCACCACTATTTAGCAGTCTTCACATCGCTGTAACTTGTCCCAGCTGCTCTCTGCATTCAGCTGGGCCATTTCCAATTCTAATCCACCCCTGATAGGAGCCATTTCTTCTTTAATGGCTTTTGTTTAAAGATCTTTAAAGGTTCTTTAAAGGTTTCTGATTCTTCTGACCTTTTGCATTTCTCCCTAAAGAAGCTGTAGGCATGAGACACACTGCAGTGTTACTGCACCCATGAAATAGCCTTTCTTTACAGAGATGACACTTGTCTGGAACAGTGAATTGTCTTCAGGATGACAGAGTATGGATGAACCAGAACAAACCAGAGGAATGTAAAGTCCTTTTTAAGTGTGGTATCTTCAGAGAGCTAAAGGACAGGGTTTTGCTCATGCCTAATTAAAAAAATCAGTTGGAAGAAATTTTAGTTTTGCATTGGTTGGATGGTCCACTAGACAAATGTAAGAAGACTGTCATCTTCCCAGATGAGCCTGTGTCATCTTCACTGAATTCCTCCTGCCTCTGGAGCAGGGGATTAGCTTTTATTACTGACTTTACTTTTTGTTTCTCACATTCAGCATTCTCATGGGCTTTACTGGGAGAGCTGCAGGATCTGTGAGGCATGTGTTCATGCATGTCCACCTTGTTCCAGAAAAGTTTCTACTAAAAACTATGGACAGTCTCTTTGGTTCAAAGTCCTCCTATTAGGTAGTTTCAGTCTGTAGTGGTAGGAAAAGAAGTCCTGCCTGGTACTAGTGACTGGCCCACCAAAACCTGCTGAGAGGGGAAGTGTCAGCCAGCATGCACATTGGACTAACACAGGGAGGGAGCACTGTGACATTCAGACTGGAATAGCAACATCACAGAAGTTTATATAAATGTTCTGGGATTAGGGCAAAGCTTTGCAGAATGCAACAAGAGATTTAATCAAAATTGACATTTTCCAGTGTAATTGAATGACAACGGAGGCAATTGCTGCTGCCAGCAATGGAGCTGAACCCAAACCAAAGGTGTATTTGTGATGAATTTTAACAGCTAACTGTTCAAGCTCCCTTAATTCCCTTCTCTGGAAGAGTGAGGGGTGTCAGGATGAAGGATCACATTCTGTGTATCCTGTTTCTCATATACTTTCCATCCATCACAGGGCAATACTGGAGACAGGATCCTGTGCCAGAGAAATCTTTGCCTGGTCTGTTCCAACAGAGCAGTTTCTTAATTATCAGATTCACCAGCTGTCCCAGAGAGGATTCATTACAGTGAACTTTGAAAACATTTCTTAATTGCATTGAAAACAAAGGGGAGAAGGAGAAACTGTTGGTGCTGAGGGTAGGGAGCATCCCTAGCACTGAGGACTCTGGGTTTAACATCTGCTAGCA
>JAOEGS010012446.1:38516-48538 GCA_025447755.1 Corythornis vintsioides | reverse complement strand
AAATGGATTGTATACCAATTTTTATATTTTGCAAACACAGAACTGCTACAGTTCTTTTAAAAACACTTAAAGAGATGAGTTAGATTCCTACAGAGTGTTATTATTCCCATTTTTAATAAAAATGCCACAGTGTGCAGCACATATATCTTAGTTTTCTCATAGTGTAAGCGCAGTATAACAAACATGAAATTAAATTGTGCTTACTAGCTTTTGATGCCTTTCATTTCTAAATAACCCAAAGCACTTTATACACTGGAAGGGTCAGTAAGGGCAGGAACTCAGCAACTGTCAGTGTGAAGCTGTGTGCAGTGTCTGGGAGAGGAAGCACGAATACCATAGACAGCGGGCACTGAACTTTACAGTCAGAATTTAAATTACCTAGAAAGGCTTGAGAAGGGGTAGGATTGCTACTCTTACAAGGAGCCTCATCTGCCCAAAATGACATCTCTATAACAGCACAACCCACTTCACACCTGAGACTGACAGATATTTGTTAACTCCTTTTAGTTCCTGCTGCACATGTACATGTTGTGATGATTTACCATTCAAATACAACCTTCCTCCAGCTTAATGAAGTCCAGATTGGTCACAGCACCAAGACACAATGAACTCATAAGGCATACCTTTGGTTCTTTTTTCTTCAAATAAAAACAAAAGGCTTTAGTTGTACCTAACACCACTATTCAGTATTGGATCGATTGCTTTACTGAGGGATGGATACAACATCTATCCCTATTTGGGCTCTCGACTGTCTATTGTTTACAAGTAATGGTACTAATACATTGTATAGATCTTCTATAAGCACTGGGAACTATAGCTGAATACCAGTATAAAGGATGTGACAAATGAAGTTAGGAATGGGGAGGAGTGGAGGGAAGAAACTGCAAAAAGAAAAAAATAATCCATTTTAATAATAGCTTGACAATTACAATTAAATAATCCAAAACTCAAGCTGAGCATTTTTGTTACCCACTGCATGAATGATGTTTGTACTTTGGAACCTTTAAAATATTTAAGCAGAGAAGAAATGAAATGAACTGCAACCAGTTAAGGTCATCCATTTAGGACAAAATTGATAAAATATTAAAATGAAAGAAATAAATTTTCAAACAGAGATACTAAGGCTTCATAGAGATGTATTATTCAAAGCAGAAGAACATGTGTGACCTCTAGGCTATTACATAATGGAGAAAGGATACGACAGTTCAAACGAGCAGGAACTACAGGCAGAAGTGACAGAGAGGGAAGATGGATTAACCAACCATACCACAAGTCAGTTCTTTAGTTCCAGGAGACTGAGACTGGACCCCTGTATTAAGGAATTAGATTCTCAGAGCCAGCTCTTGGACCCCAGTATTATATTGGGCTTAAAAACAATTGGAAAGATCATGCATTTTAACTATAGATGGATTTTGTGTCTAGCTGAGCTTGTTAGTGGCTGCTGAGTTTCAGTGCCTTGGCTTCCTCTGACTCATTACTTTGTCCTTACATGTCTTTTGTAGAGTGGCCTGCAGTCAGGACAGAGAGGGCTGGCCAAGGTGCAATGCATCATACTTAGACTTCTGTGGTCAGCTCTGCTGGCTGACGGCTGACCTCCTCATTCATCTTTGCCCTATCATAGCATGAAGATGCCCAGTTTATGTTTTAGACATCTTTAAGGAAAGTAGTCTTAAACTCTAGCAATAAATTATCTTCTTTTTTTCTTTTTCTTTCTTTCTTTTTTTTTCTTTTTTTTATTTTTTTATTTTTTAAATATAAGGCCAAAGCCAATATTAATTATACAGATTTTACTATAAAAAAGGTGGTTTTTCCAAGGGTCTCAGCTCTATTGTATCTGAGGTACCTGGGATGATGCTCCCCTAAATGAAGAGGTAGCTATCTGAAACAAAAAGTATCTTTAAAACCCAGTGGAATCTATGTAAGAGTAGAAACTTTGCTCCTTTGAAAAATTTATTTCCACCTAGCAGAGGGCCCTTGCCTCCAAGCTCAGCATTCTGATGCAGCTTCATTGCTCTCCTGTTGGCAAAAGGGATTCAATATTAATACAGCCAGAAATAGTGTGCCTAATACAGGGTTTTGAATTGCATATCAGGGGCCAGGCATCAAAAAGTTAGGTCACACAATGCCAAAGTTTTTTCTTGGATGTAGCTTAGCCTCCCTAGAGAATATACATCTAAAACATTAGGAAAACAAGTGTCACTGACAGTCATTTGTGATCTTAAGTCCTCTAAATGTTTTTGATTGTCTGTCCATTTTTACCCGGTTGCAATTACTCCATGTGAAAAATAACTCTGCATTTGCAGAGCAAGCATTTATTTCTAACTCTCAAAGTTTCTTTCAAAATTAAGAATAAACATTATTAGCTTGATTTGATAGCTACCCTAAGCAGAGAGATAGGGACCGTTTACAAATAGGTCTCGAGGATTTAGGCGCAACCAATGCTACTCTTCTTCTGTTCCTGGCACTGCAGCAGGGTTCTCTAGTGACCCTTGGCAAGATGTTCACTTACCTCACTGGAAAATGAGGATAATGGAGTGGGTCTGACCTTTTGCAAATGGTATGAACACTGTCCTTGTAAGGCCTACAGAAGATGAAGAAATTCAGTGGAAGAACTGAAACATGAGTCCTGGGCCTGGCCCTGTACCTCAGAAACATATTGGAAGAGAATGGCCATCAATTATATCCTAAAGGTCTCTCTCAATTTTCAAATGTATTTTTTAAATGGTTGTTTTAGTTTTTTCTAAAGAGATCAGCAGAGCTCGAAACCTCAATAATGAAACTGACCTTTTTTTCACCAGTTTAGCACAAATGAAGAGCCACCTACTTACAAAAATAAACACAATTTCTTAAATTTGCTGTGGGCTGTGGTAAACCCAAAACTTACATTTCAGTCCATAATAGTATAATTTTCAGGAATACAAAAAAAACTGAAGCACTTAGGGAAAAACAAATCAAAACAAGCCAAGATGGCACAATCTTCAGAATCTTAATCTGACAAAATATTCCTTCAGATAACAGAGATGTTTCAGTTGATTATATATTTTACCCCAGAAGTTGAAACAATTTTCAACAATCAACAATGTTCCTTTTTCTTATAAATGTCAAAAGGGATTATAGAAAATGAAGAACATAACAGAACTAAACCGTGTATCTAACTAAACAGAAAGACTGAATTTATAGTGGGACTGATTCAAAAGCTGCAGCTACAGTTCTAAAATAATGTTTTTTCCTTTGAGTCAAAGTGAATTTTTTGTTGCTGTTAACTAGGACTGGTCGTATTGATAAAATCAAAGATCCATGTCACCAGGTACCTTTCTTCCAGAAGAAGCCATTAGGAAGTGAATGAGAGAGGGCAAAAATACAGTGATACAGCCTCAGTATATTCCTGTCATTTCTAGTGACCTATGATTCAGGGGTTTTAAGTAGAGTTACTATGTGCATATTTGAATGTCCTTGATAGGCTTTCCTCTCATGAAGTTTTCTGATTACATTTTCAACAGATATAAAAAAGTGAGATTCACAATATCCTGTAGCGATGAGCATCACAGTTTAATTACAGGTTGTGTGAAAAAGCCTCTCATGATTTTTCTAGATTTTAGCTAAACAACACATGATGGTATTCATCTTCCTGCTAAATTCAGCAGAAAAAAAACCCCATTGCTATAGGTGTGAGGGAGATTGGTCTCAGAATCAAGAATAAGTGCAATAAACACATTTTAATTGAAGCCAATCTGTTTTCCACAAAAACCTGGTAAAAAGAGATTTATATGTCAAGCCTGAAGAAGAAGTGATCTATCCTTTTCAAACAATGGAGGAAAAAAACTTGAAAAGTTCACACCAACTTCACTGAAATTTTGAAGAACAATCTGCTGTGCCTTCAGTGCAAACAGAGAAATTTTGCAGGCAATGTAATTTTAAAACCTGAGATAAGTATGTGTGTTGGAGGAGGGGATAATAGAGTTTTCTATTAATGGAAAGCAGTCTGGCTGCAGCCTGAACTGTGGTGTCTTCCCTCGCCGTAATCATGGCATTAATTACTTCATAGGTCAAATTATGTTTCTGTTTGAAAGAGTTTGGCCAGCTACGTGAATTAGGGCATGCATATTTAAATCTACTGTATCTTCTAGCATGGGCTTTTATTCTTGTTTGATGCATGTGGGCTACTAATTTAGTTTTTCATTAAAGATGGCTCTTTTTTTTTTTTTCCTCTCCTGCACAATGGGAGTCTGGTTCCAAAATATATAGAACAAGCATACATTAATTGAATCTGAGGGCAAGTATACTTCCTCCTTCAACCATATGGACAGGGTTTTTCTTTAAAATAAAAAGGCCAAAAAGTGACTGGAACAATGCCCAAAGGGGAGAATAAAGACAGACATTTAAAGGTGAGCTCACTAGATTTATAATAGCAGGGGACACTATCATCCTTTCCAGCTGGCTACCCAGTTAGCAGGAATGCCCAGAAAGGCCCAGGAGATTCTTTGGAAAATAATAGATATAGATATAGCTATTAATATAGTGGGAAGCTGCAGCAGTCTACTTCAGATATTGATAATAAATTACATCAGTCAGATATGAGATTACATAATCCAGGCAGGAAATCAGGAAAACATTTTTGGGGTATCAGTGTTATTTAGAAGACCTGCTTGGAAAAAGGTTTAAGGAATTAGAGTGCTTCTGTCCAAAAAGAATAGCCAAGAGCTTTGAACAAAAGTGCTGCTCATCATCATCTTAAGCATATGAAGAGCCTGCATCAGGAGCAGCTCAGGGCTCATAGGGAAGGTGCTGCTTTTTGTATTAACCTGATCCCACTGTTTGTGCAACAGCTTGCTAAGTGATTTGAAATATACCTGAGGATGTAGGGAAAACATCCACACGCTGTAACACAGAGCAGGGCTTGTTCAGCTGCTGAAAGCCCTTTCACAGTTGCATTTTTATCACCTCTAAGTAGGCCTGTGGTGACCCAGCCTCCCCACTAAAAACTCTATCAAGGCAAGCAGCGATGGCCTCAGATTTTTTTAGAGGATTAGCTCCCACATGCAAACAGAGGTATGAATTTTGTCGCCCAAAACTTAAAATAAGAAGCACAATGGGGGAACAGGAAATAAGCCTGAAAATCCCAAGATTGCTAACCCTAAACACATTAAAAATACCATGAAATTAATAATTACTGCATTTCAGAGCCCTATGATATTTCAGTCGCCTGGCTTGTCTGCTGGTGTTGAGATAAATGGATTCAATGTTTCCACATTTTTTTCAGTCACAAAGGTTAGACATTTGTTTGTTTGTATAATGGTAGCAAATATCCTCCTATTGCCACAGCTATGGGAGCTGAGAGTTTCAGAAGCCCTTAAAAACCATGACCTTGTGATAAGGTTGTGAGTGTTGCCATGAGTGAACTCCAAAGATGTTTCTGAACCCTGTACAAGCTCCCTCTCTCATTCTGATTTCCGACTGAGCATATAGCACAAGAATTCCCACTGAAGCCAACAGAAGTCAAAATCCCTCTCACTCGAGGTGCTCAGTGCTTTGTAGGATCAGAGATTAAGCAAGGCTTACAAATTAATACAATCAGAGTGTTGCAGGTTTTTTTCAACTGTACCTTTTTAACTGTATAGCAATCTTTAACACCATCTTAAAAAAAAAAAAATCTGACTCTAAGAGGATAAGCATAATACAGCAAGTTTGAAAAATTCCCTGACTCCCTGGCACCAGATTCAAGTCTCAGGGTCACTGAACTCTTCACCTTTCTCAGATAGATAAGATGACTACTGCAATATTTAATATAAGATAAGCCACACAAGCATTTGACTGGGTTTGACCTCTCAGACAGCTTACAAACCCGAGAGCTCGTGTAACCTGAACCTCTGCAAGGAAATGGGTATTTCTGCATTCTCCTGTAAGTCCAAGAACTGGGGACTTTGAAAACATCAAATACCATAAAATGTGCTGAAGTTGTTAGCCAGTGATAATACTGAAGATGTTTCTATAGCTGAATCCTCTGGTAACAATGGCCAAAGCTTCTGTTCACCAAGCATCAGTACTGAATACAAGTATCAGGCTGAGCTCCAGGTGGCCATACATCTGCAAAGCTCCATTCCAAAAGTAGCTGCATGTTAGAGGTAAATGGTAAGTATGTAAGAACACCAGACAGCTCTATTAGGTCAGACGAAGGGTCACCTTGCCCAGTTGCCTGTCCCCAATAATGACCAAAACCAGATCCCTAAAAAGCAAGGTGATATGAGAACTAACCGATCCTTCTGACAGCACCTGTACTGCCACAGGCTGCTCTGGCCTCTGACAGTGCATGAATCAGCCTCCTCGTGAGGCAAGGGTGGTTTGTGTGTGTTTAACAACCATGTCTTCTCTCCACTGAGCTCTCATTGCCCACCACACCTGGGCTGAGCAGCATCACAAAGCTTGCCTGGGTATTATGGGAATAATTGCCAAGACTACTTTGGTTTGGCCAGCCACACGTCACCTTCCTTTGATACCAGCTCACATATCGAAAGAAAGAACAATCAACCCTTACCTGGTCCCCTTGGGCCAGACATTATTTTATAGGCAGCAAATACACCCCTGCTCCAGACCAAACCTCCTATCGGCTGGTGTTGATACCTGGCTGTGCCAAGGCAAGAAGGCGGCAAGATGGCAGCAGAAGGTGCCCCCCCCACCCCCAAGCAGTTGGGTGCCTAGGGGAAGCCAAGGCAGGAGCTGGATGCCAGCAGGAGGGCTAAAATCTGGCATGAGGGCTGAGAACTGTCACATCGACAGCAGCCAAGGCTGGCAGGCCTCAGGCCAGCTGCCCTCTGCAGCAGGCACCTGATCTCTCCCACTCTAGTGGGAAGTTACCAAGCGTATGCTTGCAAGGTCCTGGTAACAAGGACCATCGTGTGGTATCAAGCCCATGGTTCAGAAATTATTTTGCATTCTCCACTTGCATTAAATCAGCTTCACCCATGACACTTCCTTTTCTAACAATCCCTCGTGTGTAATTTGCCCTCACTTTTTTTTTCCACTTGCTGCTCAGCCTTGAGCTGATATTTTCATTAACGATGCACTATAACCCTGAGATCCTGCTCCTGAGTGACAAGAGCCTTCTCAGAAACAATTATTTTGTGAGGGAGAGTCTAGATGGGTTCTCTGTTATCACTCTATTTGCACATAACTTGGGTGGGGCAAACACCCTTCATATATTCATACAAACAATAAGTTATTTTCTTCATTAGAAAAGACAAACAGAGAGGAAATGCAGATAGCCAAAACCCCTGCATCTTACATGAGTTTGCTTTCCCAGCGTTGTCCTGGTGGTATTTTGGGTAAATACAAGCTGTGATGCACCAGTGAAGTAGGGCAGGAGAAGACAGAAAGCTGCAAGTGGGCATCAAGGGCAGCCACAGGCCTGGCCACATGCCCCACTGACTCTCCCATTCTCCCTTGACCAGTTGGCTAGGTGTCCTTAGATTTTTATACAGCTTCTATACCAGTGTTTCTATTCACATGAAGCACATATATTTTCAGAGTACTTTAACCCTGCCTTCCCCAGTGACAAGTTTCCTCATGGTGGCTACTGTCACAAAAGAAAGCAATCAATGTCTGAGGAGAGGTACTTACAGCTTGCCTGCCAGCTTAGCTCAGGCTACAGAGGTTCTGATGTACCAGCAGGTCCTGTCATTCATATTAATTACAGTGTCATCCAAATCTGCTCTGAAAAAAAGTTATCAGTTGGTAAGGACACAAATGTCTCATCTACAGGTGAGGTTCTGGTAATGCAAAAGGTAGTCTGGTAATAGCATAAAATTCCAAAGTTCAGACAATCTAAGGTGGCTATAGAAATAATCTACCAAATTTCAATAGACTTATTGCAAAGCATTCTGATTTTGGAAGCTTTACTTCTTTATGAATGTATTTCCATTTCTTATTTCATACTTCATATGCCTCTGAAAGTCCAGGACAAAGATTCTTGTCTTAATCCAAATGTCTAAATAGTAATGGAATTTTGAAATTTCTGGTAACTTGTCAAAAACTTGGGGATTTCCCCCTCCCCTTCTGTTGTAGCATCAACAGAAATTATAGATTACAATAATACAAACTGCATAGTTGGAAGTAACATTCTTATCCTAACTGAGTTTTAAAAAACAAATATATCTGTCTTGTTTAGCATGATTTATGAAAGCTTCTGAAGAAGTCAGAACCATTTCAAACAACTTTGACTAAGAAAAGGGGAAAAAAAATGAATGCTAACAAAATTTTAGGAAAAAGTACTAGATGTAGATTAATGAAGAAAATGTATATGTTAACAATATATTTATTTAATAAAAAAGAAAAAAACCCACATTTCCACTGTTATTACATTTATCTATACAAATAAATTTTCTGTTCAATTCTGTCCTAACACAGAGAGCACTGTTTGTATTATCAAGTAGCAGAAAAATATATGTAACCGTTTGTGACAGAGACTATCTAATCAAGGACATATTTCTGGTACTGAAAACAAGTACAGCAATAAAGCTTTATCTAACCCACAATTTATTATTTTTTTATAAGAAAGGAAACTATGGCACACTATAATTTACACCTGGTTACAATGAACTGGAATGAACTATTTAGGTGTTTTTCTTTTTACTAAGTGATTGTCAATGGACTTTATTCTTCCTTGTTCTGACTGCAGTTGCATGAACTCTTCCATGTCTTATTTCAACTTGATTAACATATTTCTTGTCCAAACCACTTCACATTACATGATTAAATATTTAATCTGAGATTAATTTATTGCTTTTGTTATATTAAACTTGATGCTAACCAACACGGTCTCAAATCTGAAAACACTTGATTTAAACCATGAAATAGTCATGATTAGTACAGTAGGTCTACTGACATCCATGAAGATGTGTGCTTTCAGGTTCAGGAACGTGGCAAGTCTTCACCAGCTCTTTGCCTATGCATCCCACAGGTATATATTGGCTGCAAAATGCTCTTTCACAGTAAGACATGAAATCCACAGGCTGGACAAGGGCTTGTAAGATGGGTAAATATAATCAACTTGCCAGAGGTACTCACTTTGTGTCAGAAAGCTGCATACTAAAAGACTTGACATCCTGTGCCTTCAAAACTAACAATTCAAGGTGGCTAAGATAATTTTCCTCAATCTGACATAATCAGGTATTAAGCATTATTTTCATGACAGAGGCAGTGAGTTGACCTAGATTCAGATGCAAAGGTTATTTATGTGTAAATGTTACATATATTACTGAAGTTGCAGGAGGCTTTTAAAATTAAAATTACTATTGGATAGTAATGGTTCCAAATATGTGTGTAATGAACAATAAACTGCCCATAAGATCTGCTCACCCTGACAGCAGTGACAGTGAATTGCTGCTGTTATAGTCCAGGCTGACAAAGGGACAAATATGATGTAGCTAACAGCAAGTCACCTGCTCTCCCCTTGTTACCAATAAGCCAGTGCCAACTTGGTGTTACTGTTGAATATGTAAATATTGTGCCTTTTTTATAAATACATAGATGAATATGTATCTTTCATATTTATAATACACACACATAGTGATATGAATTTGAAGACCCCTCATTGCCTTCTTCCAAATTGGACAGTTCTGAGTTCATTAGTTGCTTTCATTAATTTTACTACTGTATGGATTACTCACTGCATTGGTCTTGGTGGATGAAACCCAGTATGTTGGCTGATTTCCCACGACAGCAGATTAGCCTCTATTGCACTCCTCACTGGAGAATGCTGAACTATGGTTTGAGCTGATGGAGGCACAGACTCCAGCTCTTCTCATGTAAACGTATTTCAAATGGCAAGAGAAAAACGTTTCCAACCCTGTGGGGCAATGGGCTTCTTATATCAAAGTTTCATCTTTAAATAGTCCATATCAACAGATACGGATATCCGGAACAACAACTCCATGTATCAGCACAGGCTGAGGGCTGATGTATTAGAGAGCAGCTCTGGAGAAAGAGACCTGGGGGTCCTGGTGGACAGGGGGATGACCATGAGCCAA
>JAOEGS010012446.1:21881-38416 GCA_025447755.1 Corythornis vintsioides | reverse complement strand
CTGCCCAGGGGGGTTGTGGAGTCTCCATCTCTGGAGACACTTAAGACCCGCTTAGATCTGTTCCTGGGCAACTTGGTCTAGGTGATCCTGCTCTGGTGGGGAGGGTTGGACTAGATGATCTTCTAGGTCCCTTCCAACCCCTAATATCTATGATTCTATGATCAGATCCATGATGGACATTCCAGATTTCTGCTCATTTCTTACAATGTAAAAAGGAAATACCAGGCTCATTTATGAATCCCCACAGTTTAGCCAGGATGTTTTTTGTCCAGGAAACATGTTACAATGCTTAGCATTCCTTAAGGCTTATAGGACTAATAGTAGGATAGCTGTCTTCTCAAAAACCCTTTTCAAGATTTGTAACCTTGTTATACCTTCCCCCCCACACCATATGTACAGATGGAAAAACAGAGGGGTTATGCCATTGGCCAGCTTATAAAGTGTTGAAATCTGTCAATGCAATGAATGAGTGGTTCTGAAGCTGTGATGCACATACAAACAGTTTTATGTATATGGGTGTTATACGATGTAAAGTTGCCACTACCAGTAAATGGACCCTCTAAGAATTTTGTCTTTGGCTTAACTTTTTTTAATCTTTATTTTGTGCACATTTTATAATGTACATAATGTATTAGTACAATAGCACATCTATATAGAATCATAGAATCACAGAATAATCATGGTTGGAAAGGACCTCCTAGATCATGGAGTCCAACCATACCTGAAAAAACCCCCCAAAAAACCCCAAACCAAAACACCACACCAAACACAGTCCCCTACATTCCTGCTCCTAGAGCATGTCCTGAAGCACCTTGTCAATTGTTTCTTAAATACCTCCAGGGTTGGTGATTCAACCACCTTCCTAGGCAGTCTGTCCCAGTGCCTCACCACTCTTTGTAAAGAATTTCTTCCTAATATCCAATCTAAACCTTCCCTGATGCAACTTCAGGCCATTTCCCCTGGTTCTGTCATTAGTAATTAAGGAGAAGAGGCCAACATCCACCTCTCTACAACCTCCTTTCAGTTAGCTGTAGAGGGCAATGAGGTCCCCCCTCAGCCTCCTCTTCTCCAAACTAAACACTCTCAGGTCCCTCAGCCTCCCCTCATACAACTTGTTCTCTAAGCCCCTCATAAGCTTGGTATCTTCTCTGGGACATGTTCCAGTACCTCAATGCTTTCCTATAATGAGGGTCCCAGAACTAAACACAGCACTCGAGACGAGGCCTCCCAAGGGCCAGGTACAAAGGCACAATAACTTCCCTTCTGCTGACCATGCTATTCCTTATACAAGCCAGGATCCTGTTGGCCTTCTTGGACACCTGGGCACACTGCTGGCTCATGTTCAGCCGGCTGTCTACCAGCACCCCTGGGTCCTTTTCTGCTTGGCAGCTTTCCAACCACTCATCGCCCAGTCTGTAGGGCTGCTGGGGATTGTTGTGACCAAAATGCAGGATCCAGCACTTGGCTTTATTGCCCCTAATACAATTGGCCTTGGCCCATCGATCCAACCTGTCCAAATTCCTCTGAAGAGCCTTCCTGCCCTCAATGAGATCAACACTCCCACACAATTTAGTGTCATCTGCAAATTTACTGAGAGTGCTTTCAATCCCCACATCCAATTTATCAATAAAGATGCCAAACAAGACTGGTCCCAAAACTGATCCCTGAGGGACACCACTGGTGACCGGCAGCCAGCTGGATTTCACCCTATTAATTACAATTCTGAGCATGGCCAGCCAGCCAGTTCTTAACCCAGTGAAGGGTACATTTGTCTATACCATGATTTGCCAGTTTCTCCAGGAGAATGCTGTGGGAGATTTGTGTGAAAGGCCTTACTAAAGTCCAAGTAGATAACATCCACAGCCTTCCCCCCATCCAAAAGACAAGTCACATGGTCATAGAAAGAGATCAGGTTTGTTAAGAAAGTTCTCCCTTTCATAAACCCATTCTTTCTGGCCCTGATCCCTTGGCTTCCCTGCAATTGCCATGAGAGCTCACTCAAGATAATCCGCTCCATATTCTTTCTAGATACCAAGGTCAGGCTGACAGGCTTATAGTTCCCCAGATCCTCCTTCTGGTCCTTCTTGTAGATAGGTGTCACATCACCCACCCTCCAATCATTTGGTACCTCACCTGTTGACCAGTATTGAGCTCTCCTGGTAGCTCCTTAAGTACTCTTGGGTGAATGCCATCCAGCTCCATAGACTCATGAGTATCCAGGTGCAAAAGCATATGATTAACTACTTCTTCCTGGATTATGGGGGTTTGTACTGTTCACCATCCTTATCTTCAAACTCAGGAGTCTGAACAGCATGGGAGCAGTTGGTCTGTCTACTAAAGATGAAGGCAAAGACCACACTAAGTATCTCAGCCTTGTCCTCATCATTGGTTGCAATGTTCACCTCCACATCCAGTAAGGGATGGAGATTCTCCCTCATTCTCTTTGTAATTAATAAATGAATGATTATTCATACACTGTGGGCACATGTTCAAAATTTTTTGAAGTTTGGAGACCACAATGTAAGGATCAGTTCCTAAGTGATTGAAGTGGGACTCCACAGTTTGACAATTCTCCTCTAAAAAAAAAAAAAAAAAAAAAAAAAAAAGACAAAAGCCTCTTAGGACCTTATGCAACAATCACTGAAATAAGTAGAAGACTTTATAAAATCTTAAGTGGGTTTGAATCAGGCCCATAAAAATTACTGCAGCAGGGCTAAAAGTAGGCACTTGGCACGCCTGAAGCCTGTTCATACAGCCCTGCTGACACTGCACTCTAAAGTCTGGTATAGATGGAGGGGAAGGAAAAAATGGTTGTGTGTAATTCTGCATCACAGGAGAGTAGTTTTATGGTAAATACACAGACAAATATGCAAATTATGTAAAGATATGGGGCAAGATAAACACTTCTTGGATCGCAGTAAAGGGCATAGTTAGCAAAACATAAATTCAGCTGTCAGCTCTGTACTTTTTCTCATGCTACATAACATAACCATAAAAAGCAAAACAACTGGCACTGCTGTTGTAAAATAACCAAATACACAGTCTGTAAATTTTGACAAACAATTGCATTCTATCAGCCTAAAAAGGGATGCCTTCTTATTTCTTAGCCCATGAGCTGTACACTCAGGAGCACAGCACTGCTTCTAACAAGAGGCGCTTTGTGGTACAAGACAACAACCCTTTTCTGTCATGGATTTCTTTTATTGGTGGCTGTTTGGGTGGCATTGGCCAGTACTGGTTTCTCACTGACCACAGTGCTCCAGCTTTAACAGGACGCGTGCTCATGCTTGATGCCAATCATACTGTCCCTCAAGCAGTTTAAAGGTGCATTCTTTTCTTGGATTTGAATAATTAAGAAGAGCACGTGAAACAGCTGCTGCACTTCAGAAGGGCTACTGTGTAATGCAACATGTTTATGCACCAGAAACAAGTCTATCATTATAAAAAAAAAGAAAAAAAAAAAAAAAAGGCAAGCACATTTATTGAAATGTCTACAGTCAATCATCAGCTACCAGGAATAGATTATGCCTGAAAAGCTGTTGCTTATCTTCCCCAGTTTCAATAATAACTCCACTGTAGACCTATCTCTAACTGGCCTATGTGAATGGGAGGGTCAGAACAAGGAAGTTTAGAGTATTTTTCTTGCTGTGGACCTCCCTTAACTAACTGACACTTCTTTCAAGATCTATCAGCTGTCTTTTGAGCTCCACATGGAGCTACTGCAGCCCTTCCAAAATGAAACTTTTCATCATATCAGATGCAAAAAGGTGGCTGATACTTCCAGAACATCTTTAATTGAATAAAACACATGGTTAATAATAATATTTAATTATAGAGGATAAAATTGAAACTACTCCTACTCCACTTTTGTTAGTATGATCAATATGACACAGACTGATGGGTCTGCATTGGACAGTTTTCTAGATATTGGCACACTTGTGCTATGGTTGCTGCTGCTTTAATTTCAATCTATAGACAAGGGAGGGACTCAGATGATTTCAGAGGGTGCAGAGGGGCTCATTCATTAGTCTGGCCTCAGAGAAGCTTACTGGGCTGCAAACATGTAACTGGCTACACTTATTTTAATGTAACTAAAAGAATGAATAAATCAATATCTCAATAAGTATCCCCCTTTAGACACCCACTAATGATCTTTGCTCCTTGGAGAGGGCTTTCCTTTCCCTAGTGTCAGGTCACAACAGCTGTTTGTCTTACAGTACAGAGGAGACAGCAGAAGCCAGCAGCCTGGACAGCCCAGTGGCTACAATGGCTCACTGGCATCACCAAGCTTTTGTAGCCTTGGCTGCTGCTCAACAGACTTGCTTGCCTCCATGCTCCTAGCAGAATAGGCAGTGCTGATATGCCTCCATCTCTCTGCTGTCTTGCCTTAAAGATCACTGCTATTGTTGGTATAGAAAAAAAGCCCTGTTGATGACTCTGAGCACTTTACAATGACAATGTATTTTTTTTAGGGTAAGTCCCATTATGCCCTTTTTATAAAAGGGGAAGCTGAGTCACAAAATGTTTAGGTGGCTTATCCAAGATTACAAAGCAGCATCAAAGTGGTAACTCTTATGTAACTCTTGGGGAAAGAAGCATATTTCACTGAATCATGTTGCCTTCCAACCATAAATAATGATACTTGGATTCAGCACTTTCAGATCTATGAGTTATCCTGTCCCTGACTGATGGCTAATGGAATCAACTGCTTTTATCCTCCAAAACCTGAAGAGAAATAGAGTGTATGTCAAGCTTATTTTATGAGCGAGCCAAATGTGGAACAGATATCAAGGTGTTGGTTCCCATGAAACTTTTTATTCTAAGCTTAAATAGGTAATTTTTCTGGAGACATGCATATAGTATTTAGAAATAGAAACTCCAAGGGAGCAAGGACCGGACAAAGCATGCCATGCAGAAAAAGACCAGGTCAAACTCATATATCTCTGTTCATAATCAACAGATCCCACAAAAAGCCTTTGGACTTGCACATCAGGTAGGGCAAGGTTGCGGAGGCTTCTAAAGGTAGTTGATCAGGCACAGACAGGTGGACCCCAAAGCACATTGCACTCCATGTCCAGGATCACCTCTTCAGCAACAACTCCTCTTTCTGCAGTTCACAGAGGTGAACAAGGGGAAGGACACAAAGCCTACTGTACACCTCCGTAAGCTGTATGTTTATAGGAATTCGGTTTCTATTATTGCTTTATAGTCTGGAGCGTGTCAACAGGAGATAAAGAGGAAAGATGGCTAAAGAATTAAATTATCTGTAGTGCTGAGTAAGCCTATTTCAGTGCACGGTGGTTTAAATTTGCCACCTGACATGATAAGTTAGAAAAGGTTATGTTACTCTTCAGCTCAAAATGCACCTGTCTGGGAAGCTCTAACATCCCTCATTAAAAGGGATAGTGCATGACCTAGCGTTGAGGTTAATACTAATATGTTCCCCTGGAGCCATGACTGTGGTCCCTCATTACCATTATCCTCTGAATGTTGTCCTAAACACCAGCACCCTAATTGATAAACAGACTCAGCCAGTTTCAGGCCTCAGACAAGTGACTAGAATTTGAGATAGCTTTCCTTTGAAATAGATAAGAAGAGCATTTTTTAATTGTTGTTTTATTGTTTGATTTGTTGGGGTTTTTTTTTTGCATTAGGTCTATGCAGAACTTTAATCAATCTTCATGTGATGCCAATAATTCACAGATAGAGCTACAGTGCTTGAAGGAAATAGGTTATCTTTTCCCATTGTGAGCTGCTATTTCTGACGAGCATTTGATGAGAGTCTGAAGTAACCATGCAATCTGAGTTTGAAAGGACCATTAACCAGGAAAAATTAACAAAATACACAGAAATGACTGAGCTCAGATGGCCAGTTTTCCAGCTATGACCTTTAATTCTCCATAAAGAGAAGGTGTTTTCAAAAGTCAAACATTCTCACCAATGTGGTTATTTAAACAGAATGGCTAACGATGTCACATATGTGGGAGGAATCCAAAAGCAATGTGGGTGGAAATAAAACTTTTGCAGTTATAACCTATCTTGATTCAAAGCAGAAAAAAATAGGCACATGGCCTATTAATTTATGAACTTTTTACTTTGTGAGACTAGTGTAAATATGTAATTGCACTAACTTTACATGTAAAAAAACTGTGAATGAAATCAATTTTTCTCCAAAAAATCTATCAGAATACTCAACATACGCATATATATATTTAGGGAGAGAGTGTAAGCTTGCAAGCAAGGTTTTAAACAACTTATATTATGTTCCTTATATGAGGTCCAAACATAAAAAGTTCATCTCAAATAGAGGTGCTATTTCACAGCTGCATAGAGTTCAAACCAGCCTGTTCATTTCAGGCTGCCTGACCTAGGTACAGGCGCCCCCACTGTCCATAGAGTATGAGCTCGCTCACACTCAACACTCGCCTGAATCACGACCAGAGCAAACAGATGAACTGAACTTCATGCACCACCTATCAATGAACCAGCTTTTACATTCACAGGCAAATAAAATTCACCCTACAGGAAGTGTTCTTCCCCTATGCTACCTAAATTTTATTAGGCGCCCAGAGATTTGTTACCCATCTGAGGGTACAATCCTCAGTCTCCAAAAGACACCACATACCTCCTGAATACATGAGGAACATAATTATCTTCTGAGTTCTAAAAAAGGATGTGCATAACAACAAAGCAGGTTACTAACCAGATACAGGTTGAAACTCAAGGCATTTAAGAGTAGGAATGTATGAGTTCCTGGTCCAATATGCATTTATGTAATATGTATTATCATGACACCTAAGGATCCCAGTCATGGGTCATCACTCTCTCACATTTGGCACTGTGTAAGCATACACAGAAGCTAAGCACATTCCCCAGATAGTTTACAATACAGTTATAAACAAAGATACAATAGAGGGATACAGCAGGGAAAGCACAAACAATGAGATTAGGCAATGTAATGCTGTAGATTGAAAAATGTTTCTTTTGTTTGGCTATTCTTCCACATTTTTACCTTCCAAGAGACAATAAAAATAGCTAAAATCCCTGACTTTCTTCCCTAAAAGTGCTTCCCCAGGTGACCATATGCCACAGGGATGCTACATGATCACAAATGGGAAAAATACCAAAGACTGTAAGGGGAATGAGTCACGAAGCACTGAGAAATGTTCTAAAAATATTTACAAATCCTTATTAAAAAAAAAAGGGGCTGTTGCAAATAACACTTCCTGGGCAACGGGATTCTTTGTGCAGACAATCAGCACATGTGACTTAACAAACGGCCAGCTTTTCATGGGAGACCAATTTTCAAAGTGCTTATGAATGTCTCTCTCCTGACTTTCTTCCTCAATTTTTGCTTAAACCATCCTGAGTCTTACATATGGAGAAAGAACATGTTTAATCAGGGCAACTGTAAGCCTTTCATCAATTCAATTACCCGTTTAAGGACTCACTCATTGAACTTAACCATAAAATGTTAGAGTTGCAGTGCTGCTCTTGTCTGTCAGCTTGTGTCCCTGAATTCTTTGTACCCTTAGGGGTGTTTTATCTTTTGAGAAATGTGACAGTTTGCCTTTTGAGACTGGCCTCAGCAGAGTACCACAACCAATATATTGACAGATATAAGGTAGCATGGAAAGTGAAGCAGTTGACAACTTGTGTCTGTCAAGCTGCTTTAGTCTCTAGACACAGGGTCTTTTAAACCTATTACAGAATCTTTCAAACTTACTTTAATGGCTTTGGTTCGGGTTTTTTTTCCAGCCATCTATGGATCTACAGTTGTATCACATTATCTCTCATTTCCCAATATTTTTACTTTTTGAAAAATTAGAATATGATATAGAATATGTCCAAGCATACAAAGGGCTTATTTTTGAAATGCTCATTTCCTGTCAGAAGAACAGGTTCAAAATGGAGAGAAGAATTCACTAAAACTTCCAGTATTTCTGACATTTTCTACTGAAATGGGAATTGATCATTTCTACATGTAAAGTTGAATTTTCAGTTTCCCTTGCCTCCGTTTTGAAGAAGGATGAAGAGAGACAGCTGTTTCAGAGTAAATCAAAACCAATCACTTCACCTCTATGAACATACTTGTTTAGAAAAAAAAAAAATATCAAAACAATGCAGGAGTAGCTGTGGAATATTTCAACCATCACTGCTGAGTTTGCAGGACACAGAAATATGTGTTGACATCAACACTTCCTTCTGGGAACAAAACTATAGATTGGCCAACACTTAGATTTCCTCCTTTTTTTTTTTTTTCTTACCTGAATATTACTGTTTCTGTTTTCTTACCTGAATATTACTGTTTCTGTAGCCCAGCACTCCAGCTAGGAGAAACTTGGTGGTTTATATCCTGATGAGAAGTATTTTCTTTTAAAACTGAGGTTTCTGAAAAGATAATAGAAAATAACAGAATTAATTCTTATGTTATTCTTTTCGTCCCTTGGTATGTTTCTTCAATATAAAACTACCAAAATACCTATATTCAAAGTTTATTTTCTTGAATTTCAGTTCAGAAGAAGTGAATCTGTTGACAAGACATGCAGATAGACAGATAGATACACAGATAGATAGATAGACATGCATGCATATTTTAATTTCCTGTCTTTAACCAAAGTCACCAGCCTAATGCTAACACTAGATACTTATTGGACCTTGAGATTTCTTGCCATTTTATGGCCTTTTCATCTTCTGCTCTCCCATACAAGGTTTAAGAATGGTGCAGCTTCAGATTTACAAGATAAAATATTTCAGTCAGGAGCTGGAAGCACATTTAGGAAGGGTCTTAAGAAATGCACATTTTAAATCAGCCTTTAAAATCACTGTCAAATATTTCCTAGACAAAGTAGTAAATTCTTTGGTCTGATGTAGAATAAAAGACCCAAGTTTTGGTACAGGGTTGCTGTTCTTTCTCTCAGTGAATAATCATGTGTCCAGCTAATGGCAGCCTCTATTGCTGGCAAGATCACTTGTAAGTTATTAGGTCCAATCAATGCTGGACAAAAGGAAAAAAAGATGGTCAACAGGCAATCTGGCTTTCAGTTTAACACGCCCTTGAGGATTTTCATTATCCTTTCCTTTTCTGTTCTCAAGGTCAACTCTAGCTAGACTATTCCTAGCTTCAACTTCCTGGACATAATGCATATCCACAACAGCCTTGCCCCTCACACATCAGCCTGCCCTTCCACCTGAGTAAGCAGAGTCCCGTCTTTCTTCTATTATTTGTGACCTTTCCCTGGGTTAAAAGGTCACTCCCGAAGCAGACAGGTTTCACTTCTTATGGTGATTGCACTGCAGAAAGCAGGCTTCTACCTTGTTAGAAGTGACATCACTGTACATTAAAGACATCATATCTCCTTTCATATTAAAATGCCTGTCAGTTCTGCTGCTCACAGGCTGTAAATCTGCCACAGTATCCTGTACTTGGGAGCTTTCATTATGAAAATATGGAAGATAAGCACTCTGCTTTACTGTCAAAAGGAAAAAGTAGTCTGGTAGTAATGAGGTTACTTTAAAAATAAATACACATTTTCTTAAACATTGGTTATTTAACGTGGGGCAAAATTTGAAAGCAATCCTTTTTTATTTCCATTCCTAAAAAAAACCCAGAAAGAGTAAAGCATGAATACACAGTCCTGTAGAATTTATTAATGCATAGATTTTGCACTTGCTCAGGCAGTAAATCATTAGATTTTCCCTTTGACTTTGGCCCTCCAGCCTTGAGAGAAATGACATACAAGAAATTAACCTGTTTTTCATCTTTATATCATATAGATACAAAAAGGCTTGTATGTTCTGCAAGAAAGTGACAACATTCAGCTGTTCTGCCTATGACTTTAGAAATGAGAGACAGCAGAAAAATGCCTCCTAAAGAGAAAAGAAAAATATAAATAATTATTGATCATTTTCTTTCATGGCATCATTAGGATATTAATAATACCTTGCTATTACATAAAGCTTCTCATCCATTGATCTGAAAGCACTTTAGCACATCATACTTTTTTGCTTTACAAAAGCGAGACACACAGAGGTGAGATGACCTGTCTTAACATTTGAGAGCAGCCCAGCAACAGGAGTGAGAACAGATCCTACATCTCTAGATTAGTATGTCCAATAATTGACTTGCTGATTTCAAACTGGAGACTGGCATCATTTGCTGGTGTACTCCTGAATTTTGCATGTGATTATTCACTTTATACAATTAAGTGAATTTTAGTTTAGTCATTAATGGACTAAAATTTTTACAGACACTTTTTTATTATTAAAAAAAAAAATAATATCGTCTTACCCATTTTGTTTGAAAATGCTAATCTACTGCTATCCCTCATTTCCATTAGAATTTCCTCCAGTTGATGAAGCTTCAGCAGCATGTATGCATAGCATGTCTTAGAGACAAGGGGGTAGAACTGAGCTGGCAGATTTTTAAGAACACTCTTCAGCAACTACAAGAGATCTTGATCCCCAGGTGCAAGAAATCAAGCAGGAAAGGGAAGAGGCCAGCGTGGTTAAGCCAAGACCTGCTGGTCAAACTAAAAAGCAAGAAGGGGCTTCACAAGCTGTGGAAGCAGGGACAAATATCCTGGGAAGAGTATAGGGATACTGCCCAATTATGTAGGGATGAGGTCAGGAGGGTCAAGGCATTGTTGGAGAAGAACTTGGCAAGGGATGTTAAGAATAATAAGAAGGGATTCTTCAGGTATGTCAATCAAAAAAGGATGATCAAAGAAAACATACCACCCCTGAAGACTAAAAATGGTGAGCCGGCAATAGTGGATGAGTAGAAGGCTGAGGTTCTTAACAATTTTTTTTCCTCAGTCTTCACTAACAAGGTGTCTCCCAACACTCCCCCCTGAACTCAAGATACTATATGGACAACTAAGTCTTCAGTGGATCTGAGCAAAGTCCCCAGTTTCCCTCTTCTGGAAAGCCCTGGGCTAACCCTGCTTGCCACAGATAGGTAGATCACTTCAGCTGAAGTAGTGCAGTTCCTAGTTCTTTCTGGCTTTTCCTTTTGAAACTGCCAATAAAACAACTAACTGTAGTACCAGACACTGCTGTACTGAGACTCTCTCCGCCAGGAAAGAAATGGGGAGCATTCAATCCTGCTCTCCAGACAGCTCCTAGAAAGTAGAAATGTCTGATTGTGGCCAATCTGGGTCAGATTGGATTCACTTACTATAAAAAAAAAAAAAGAAGCCTTCAAAGTCCTAATTACAAAGCTCAGACCACATAAAAACCAAGTCCATTTTACACCAGCAGGATTGTTTGGGGTCTTACAAAAGTACAAAGGAGGGAGAGGTTTGAAGATCAAGATAAGAGCAGAGGTCACATGTACAAAGAAATACAGAAGGGACATAGAATATAATTTAAAGAAACAAACAAAGAAACAACAAAGCACAACAACCCGAACCAAAATCCAAACCCCAAACCTGAATTCTTTTTTTTTTAACATATTTTCTGTAACTCTTATTTTTTGTGTAAAAATGAAAAGACATTAAAGATCCATTCCTCCTCTGTGAGGAGCAAAATACAGGAATAGAGGCAATCGTTATTATCTCCTCTTTCCTTATCTACCAGGAAAATACTGGTTTTACCAAACTGTGTGATATTTGTTCTTGCTCATAGGAGAGGTTTCATACTGTGTTTATCTATTCTCATAACAGGGTCAACAGGGGCAGGAGCCAATTTGATTTGAAGACTGTCTTCCTGCTAGGCTAGGATTCAAGAAAGCAGGCTTTGCTCTTCAGGTCCAAGAGCACAATCCTTGCCTTCTATAAGCCTCAGCTTCCCTTATCAGTACAGCTGCACAGCAGTTCTGTGAGATAGAAAATCATCCCCTTACAGATCTGGAAAATACTACTTGCAGTCTTATGATTATTTAAACTTGTAAACTAGAGGAAATCCTTTGCTTGAAGCCTCAGCCTAAAGCATTCACCACACTCTAGACAAATTGCTTCAAGCGTTTTCGGAAAGAGAGCAGGTTAGAAAATAAGACCCATAGATTTGGTATGCAAAATGTTCCTTGAAGAAGGTGCATTATGTTTAGTAAGGAGCAGGAACTCGAAATAGTTCCCTCTTTTTCATTCCTGCTTTGGGCCAGAACCAAAGATTATCCTGTAATAATAAAAAAATAGCAGCATGGGTACTAGTTTTCTGGAAAGAAAAACAACACAGCTTTGGCCACCCACCAGCGTGGCACCTCCTATTGCACTACCTTGCACATGTGATGATGCCTCTCCCCTTCCTTGCCCACATCCCATGATTCTGATCCTAACCTACACTTTGGATATTGTGCTATGCCTGTAGTATCTGTAACTGCTCTGTGAGTACTGCAGCTGGATTTTGCCATGAAAAGAGAGACCAGGGTGAGGAGAAAAAATGCAAACCCATCACTTTCCTGTATGCAAAACTTGAGAACTTTTATGTAGTTCAGCATGGAACTGTGTGTGAGAAAGTGAGATGGAAGTCAGCATTCACTGTGAAGATGAAAAGCAGCTAGAGAGTTTACCAACAGCTGTTGGACACTGTCCAGGTTTGGACCCAGCTGGGGGCTCAGGACCTTGTGGCTGCTCATTCAAACCCCTCCCCACCCTAGAGATCCAGAGACCTCCCTTCCAGCCTGGGCAACCCCCCTGTCCTTACCTAGTGGGCATGACACCGTTATGGTATCAAACTTCCCACTGGCTGGCTTGGTTGTCTATCCTGGCTGAGCCCCCCTCCCAGCTGATGGTGAAAATTAACCCTATCCTAGCCAAACCCAGGACAAATCTTCCATCAGGAAGGGGGTGTAAATGCTCCGCTTCCCTATCTCATTGTGCTGGTTTATTTTCAGGATGTCACAAATATTTTACACACCACTGAACACATGCAGATTGGGGAAGGTTGTAGCATTTTCACTCACAAAACCTTTTGTTAGTAAGACATTGTGTAGGCCTCACCATGAGGTGGGGTGTACCTGCCCAATTACATGTGCTCCAGCTTGGTAACAAAGGGTAGGTTTAGACTGGTCATTAGAGAAACATTTTCCACTGAAAGAGTGGTCAGACACTGGAACAGGCTGCCCAGGGAGGGAGTTGAGTCCCCAGCCCTGGGGATGTTGAAGGCGTGTTTGGATGTGTTTTTGAGGGACATGGTTTAGGGGTGAACTTCATAGAGCAGGGTTTATGGTTGGATGGATGATCCCAAGGGGCTTTTCAACCTGATTCTATGATTATATGAAAACAGGGAAGTTTAATGTTGTGTTTTGTCCCATTAATATTGAGTTTAACTCAGTCAGCCCTTTTAGCTGACTGAGTTTAGCTGAGACCCTGATGAAATGAGAATAACCAGTGGGTAAGGAGTAAGAGTTGAGCTGGTTGAATGCATAAGTTCATGCTCTGCCCTTCCAGACATGACTCGTTTGTTGAATCAGCTGTAACTTATTCCAAAATGGTCTCAACCACCTTATGATTTATTTCTTAATAAGAAGGATTTAGAAAATCATGTATCATTTATACTCCGTGATTGTACGTAAGATCCTAAACAGAAGTTCTAGTGCAAGTGTCATTTCCAGTCACTTCCAACCCATCCCTTTCCTCCTCTGGCACTGCCTTCTTACCTCACCACTGCTGCACCTCAATTCAGCTGTCAGTGTTTCTGATCTTTGGAAGTAGGAGCCCACACTAACTTTCCACATCTTCAGAAAGAGCTTCAGTCTTAGCACACTCCAATGCAAGATGCTGAGGTGAGATGACACTCGTACGTGTTAGAATCGAATAGCTTTGTGAAGCTTCATGCAAACCATGCTCCCAGTGAGTTGGGACTGGACTTTGCATCATGCTGAAAGTGAATGTTCCCCTCCTTTTCCAGAAAAACTTCATGCCACAAAGAGTTCACCTCTGTCTTGCTCCACTTTGCCATACCCATCTTCCAGGAAGCACACAGCTGCTTCTTTAGCAAGGCTTGTTGAGAAAATGAACTCAGAGAACTGGTCTGCCCATGAGAGGGGAAGAAGGGTCAATGCAAGGGTCTGGCCATGTCCCTGAACACTGCACTTGTTGTGCTGTCCAGGATCAAGGTCTGCCTGTGCTAACAGTGTGGAAAACTCCTACAGAGGAGGATGGCCTTCCAAGCACTCCTCAGTCCCTGTGAGTTGTGCAGATGATGCAATGATCTTCTAGGTCCCTTCCAACTCCTAATATCTATGAATCTATGAACAGATGGTCTAGTCCAGCAGAGGTGGAGGAAAATAAGGTAATGGAGAACAAACAAGCCATGGCATGCTTGCTGCTTCAGCAAAACCACATGTGCCTGCACCTTCATCCCCTCTCTGGCCTCCTACTCACCCTCTCTGGTATGAACCTTTGATTTTTTCCTGCCCTGAAGGAATTCTTCCCCTTCTCATCTTCCCCTCACATTCAGGATCACAGTCCCTATGTCTTGCCTGTATGAACCCTCTGGCCAGCTGAGTTTAACACCCATAAAGACCTCTCCAAAACTGCTCCCAGTGACAGACTGAGTACTTCAGCCATGCTTGTCAAAACCAAACCACTATTTCTTCAGCAGTACAATGGAATCAGAGCATTTAAATCTTTACCGCCCATCCTCTACTGGAGACTGAGGGATGCTTCACCCTCCAGCCAGCTACATTTCCACTGGTGTCAGACATTTTCTCCACCACCAAATGGTCCATGACCATAACATGAAACTTCCTTACCCTTGAAGACAAGTTGTGTGTTGGCAATAGTCCCTGGCTTGCACTAACCCCCCCATGCCTGCTGCTGAGCTTTTCTTCTCCATGGTCCCATGGAGTGATGATGAATGTATGAATGAAGACAGAAAGGTGGTACTTGCAAGGAAGCCAGCTGCACATTCACACAGTGGAATGGGTGTTTCCCTGCTAATGTTCCCACAGAGATGGGCCAGGTCAGATTTACACCACAAATATGAAAAAATGCGTATTTAAGATCACAAGCCTTGCCAGAAGTTTGATTTAAAAAATCAGACACTGCTCCCTCCCACCACACACTTGGGGGAGGGGTCTCATCCCTATAAAAAAACTGTTTCTATGAACCTGTCAGGTGGATGATGGTTCATCACATCATCCCATAGTCAGGCAGAAGAAAAATTTGCAGAGCTGAAGATGTAAGACCCTCAATCCTCCAAGACACTGTTCTTATTTTCGAGTGATTTTTTCATTTAAAAATGTTGGAGACAAGCAGCATCTTGCACTTAACCTCTGACAATAAACATCAGGGGCAGCTCCCTGTATAGACCCATTAACCCTGGTGTAGAAAGAGCCACCTCTGAGCTGTCAAATTTGCTTCCAGTTATATGGCCATGCAGTTTGTCCAGTCATTCTTCATCCAACTGGAAATGAACTTCTCACAGTGATAAAAATTCAAGCATCATCTTGGTCCAGTTTTCAGTTTTTCTAACAAGAACTGGTTGTGAAACACTTACTGAGGGACAAAATGTTCATTATATACATATCTATATGTTTCAAGGGAAGGAAAAACAGGTTGATTCTTCTCGTGTGATCTCCACTCCTCTTTTGCCTCCCTTGAGTCTCTCTCATGGTGGTGTTGAAGCAGAAACTTGCTGCCAGTCTCTGTTACAGGTCTGCACCCGCTAGTACAAGGCAGACACAGAGTTTTCTGGAGGAGTACATTTCCTCCAGCTCTTCTGCATCCAAATTACTAATGGACTCACTGCTCATCTGGTTATGGAGCTCCATGCAGAAATCTTGGGAGGTGTTTATGGCTCCAAAGGCTAATAAAGGAGAATGGTAAAATGATTCCTGCTGACTGCACAGCAGGCAATTGAGAGTGCAACTACCTCTAATGCTACTGTCCAGACACTCCACACTTCAAGTTAAAGAGCAGACAACCTAATTGCAGCAATACACATGTCCAAGATAAAGTATAATATCCCTTACAGAAGATTTTCCAGTGCCTTCTGTACTTGGCCAGAAGTAATTTACATGCACTCATAATTTTGCTGTATTGCTTTTTTTCAGCAGACTGCTGCTGGTTTAACAGCTTTTGTTCCACTTGATGATATCGTCCTTACTGTCCCAATTATGCTCTTTCTGGGGCTGTGGGGGGATCTTGTGCTTGTTAAATTCCTATAATTTTTAACTTTTATGAAACAGAATGCACAATATATGATGCTTGAGACATAGCTTTAGGAATGCAACTTCCCTGACTGCAGGCTGTGCAAATCTTTTCAGATAACCATCGTGGTCACTTTACTTCTAAAGTTCAGGAGCCCAGTTCTCATATTGAGCAATGTTCCTGACTCACAGAATCACAGAATCAATATGGTTGGAAAGGATCTCCAGGGTCATCAAGTCCAACCTTTGTCCTATCACTTCTCTAACCACTACACCATATCCTCAAGCGCCACATCTATTTGTTCTTTAAACACCTCCAGGGATGGTGACTCCTCCCCCTCCCTGGGCAGCCTGTTCCAGCGCCTAACTACCCTCTCAGGGAAGAATTTCTTCCTAATATCCAATCTAAACCTCCCCTGATGCAACTTGAGGCCATTTC
>JAOEGS010012446.1:0-21442 GCA_025447755.1 Corythornis vintsioides | reverse complement strand
GTAGATTTAGACTAGATATCAGGAAGAAGTACTTTACCTTGAGGGTGGTGGATCAGTGGAATAGGCTCCCCAGGGAGACGGTTGAGGCACCATCTCTGGAGATATTCAAGGTGAGGTTGGACAAGGCTCTGAGCAGCCTAGTCTAGTTAAGGGTGTCCCTGCTCTCAGCATGGGGTTTGGACTAGATGACCTTTGGAGGTCCCTTCCGGCCCTAAACATTCTATGATTCTATGTGTATTTTCAAATTTCATCTTCCAGATGACCTATTCTATTGCTGATAGTCTGAGGACCTGAAATTAGTGGCTCAAGTGTTATTTATGGATAATGAAGCCTTTCACCTCCAAGGCATAGATTTTAATGTCTGAACCCTACATCCAGAGACAGAAATATCTATTTAGGCTGTGCTGTGTGCATTATGTGAAATCAGTTGTTATTGTCAGTGCCGAGTAAATTAGAACCCAAGTAAGAACTATGGAAAAAAAACCCACAAACAAAACCCATCAAAACTCTTTGCATGAGGAAGGTGAAAGAATATGAAAAAATGTAGTTGCTGAGGAGATTACATGGTTGGGATGTTGATGATTGGGAAAACAGAGGATTCCACATATGTCATGGAGGAAACTGGAGCTGGAACTGAAACAGAACAAGAAACCAAAGGAAAACAATGCATGGAATGAACACAGCTTGCTGCATCACCTTCCAGTTTCTCCTGAATGCAAAAGGGATTTTCTTCCTCTCCTTTCTAGAATGAAGTCCTCTGTTTATGTAGAGTAGTGCAAAGTAATGAGATCCAAGTAAAAAGGATTTATAACCAATTTTACAGTAATGTTGTCAACACCTTCCTATCCACAAAAGCCTGTGAGGACCACTGATCAGGTTTTGAATAATCTCTTTTCTCCTCAGAAGAGTCATTTGAACATTTTCAGTTTCACAGTCACAAATCTTGCCTCTGTCAAGTGCTTTCTTGACATTCTCTGTTGTTTTCAACATCTGCAGAGGTTCCACCAGCAGTTGCAAGGATGCCATTTGCAATGACAGGTGGTCTGCATTGCTACAGGCACTTCATGCTACTGCCCTCTCATTTTTCGAGGTAGGATTAGGTGAGTGAGAAAACATGGGTGTTGTTTTTGCCCTAGAGGTCCTGCAATCCCTAGGAGTAGTGAAGCTGCACTGATCACACAGATGGCACTTTTGCCTCAAAGCCCAAAAAGAGGGCTATGGATCAGTTGGTTGGTTGCCCTGCATCATTCCCTTCTCCTATTCATTCATACCTCTTAGCACAGATCTGGAAGTGTTAGTACATAACCTGCTATATTGTTTTACATAATTTTTCCAGCAATACATATTTTTTCTTGCAAAAGCAGTCGACTACAGAATATAGGAATATTTTCTTGCACCAATGTACACCAGGGAATTGCATCTGAACATTGTGTTTGAGGTTATACTACCTCTGAAACTACAGGCCCTGGGGAATGGGTGACAGGCAGTCACACCATATTGAAAGATCTCTATTTATAGATAGCATACTTATTTTTGCTTATATTTTTCTTTATATTTTGTGTATCCGTTGAAATTATAATAACATTTAAAAGGCAAGAGTTATTTAATGCACTCAGTTAAAAATTAACTTGTTACTTAAAATAAAACAATGTATTTTTCTATTCCTAATAAAACTTTGTCTTTTTCTAGTGCTCCCTTTTGTTTTTACCTATTTTTGTTGTCACATGACAAAATAATCACATTCCATTTTGTTCCCTTAACCTCAGAAATAATGATTTTGTAGTCAATGGCCAAGAACTGGGGCCACTGGAAAATACCAGCTCACAAATGCTCCAGGAGTGACATAACTTTGACATTATATTTCTAAAGAAATTGAGCTCTCCAGATGATAATGGCACAGAAAGAACAGAGTGATTATACCACAGTCTCCATTATTAAAATACTTAATTGTTTAACTTCCTGGATTAACAGTAGATTGAATATCTATGTTTAAAATTACTGAAACTAGCAATATTTGAGATTTTTCTACATACATCTTTCCTATGTTCCCCTTCGCTTCAAAAGTAATTTATACTAATATGAATAGTTCTTCCATATCTATCTATGAATCTAATCAAATTTCTGTTAGTTGAATGTAAGAACTGAGCCATTGAGTATGTGATTCACCCTGGAAGCCTCTGGCAGAAGCATATGAGAAACCAGGTATTCTGAGTTACAATGAACACCATAATTTTTGTCTATTTCCAGTATCCTCACAACATTAACATGTATCAGCAGAATAAACATTGACATGGTAGCCTCCACATGTGCCTGCCAGTCTGGCTAATATCCAGGAAGGTGCTCCTCAGACAAACTGAATCACCTTTGTATACATATTTTCTCTCTAATATTTTATTGTAGTGTCTTTATTTGCATTTCAGTAATGTCTAAGGAGGTTCTGCATACTGTACAAATATACAAAAGCAAACGTTTGCAAATACAGAGCTTGAAATCTCGATCTCTTTTTTCATGTCTTCATTTTCCAGTATTTTTTTTTCTTGGTATGTGTCAGCAAATGATTTGAAGTTCACAGCTATCTACTTTTTTTTTTTTTTTAATTTAATGTTGTGATCTGTGTAAATAAAACTCAACTCGTTACTGTTACAACTATTACTTAAATTGTGTTTGCTGCTCCATTCAGAGAAGCAGCACTGCTGAGCTCAGGCTTAGGTCTTACAATTTCTAGCAGACTGAAATGTGTGGATGGAAAAGACACCTGCTCAATTTATTTTAGGCTTCATCCCTCATCCACTGCTTGCTGAAATCCATAGAAAGGCTCTTGGGATCCTTCTGAAGAGAGGCAAACACAAATTTTCCCCATATGTAAAATACCTTTGGAGTGTCAGATAAATGGAAAAAAATGGGATGAGAGGCCCGAAGTCAGATGATGGCAGATCCAGTCAGTTCCCAAGAAGAGACTTGTCCTGTTCTTCCCTAAAGCACAAGCTGATTCCTTAAGTAGAGTCAGAGAGGGACAGAAAGGTGGCTGAACAGTTTTTCATCTTCCTTCTTCACTGAATTTCAGAACACAGTATGGACGGTTTTTACCACACTACAAATTAGAGCTGCCTCATGCTTACTTCATACCCCCAAGGCCTACACCAGAAGCATTTCTGAGGAGCTGAGAACCAGCCTCTCAGATGCTTTACACCAGCAGGTCAACTTAAAGTAACCACTTTGACTTGTGTCTATGCTTAAACTTGACATCAAAGTTTTCAACCTGAAGTACTGAATTAGCATCATCAAACTGACTATGGAAAAGTTTCCACTGAAAAATCACCTGGAATTGATACTCCACAATAGAGAAAACCCAGATAAAGTGCATTTCTTCGATGTAAATCTTTTAGAAAGTCTAAACACAAAGGTTTGTGTCCAATTCCATCATATTATGGATAGATTTTGCTAAGTGTTGCAGAAAAGAATAAACTGGTTGCTTCCAGGTTTTATTTAATAGAAAGCACAATTTTCACAGGACCTGTCAAACTATATTTTTACTGGACAGAGAGTAGGAAAGACACACATGTGACAAAAGGTCATCTTGTCACTTAATCCATACAGGAGGACATGAACGTCCCAAGGTGGTAAGCACAATGCAAGACTTTGAAAAAGACAGAATTTTATTAGGCTTTTCTATCTAAAATCTGTAGCACAAACCAAATATTTTTTGATTGAGGTCCAATTTTAAAATGCATTATCTTTTTTAGTTGAGAACATGGCTGGTAATCAGCAGTTCTGAGGATCTTAGTATAGCATGGGAAATAATGTTGGATTAACCTTCATTTAAGGAAAGAAAAAAAAAATCTTTGATGATTTACTGTATAGGCACAGGTAGACTATCATTCAAATGCTGAAAGGCTTGAACTCTCAATCCAAATGCATGCAAGGGGGGATGTCCAACCTGAAAAAGCTTATTCCTTGGGGAAGCCCAAAGAGACCACTGCCAGGAACTCTGAAAGAGTTAAGTGAATTCTGAAAACTTCTCAGGATCTTTCCTTTCTTTTCCACAGACCTGAAACTTTAGGAGACAGAGAGAAAGCCTTAGTTTTCATACTGTTCTTCCTAGTTCCCTGAAGATCTCCTGACAGCTCCCTGTTTACCAGGAAGTTTGCTGAGGAGGAAAAGGAGGAAATTCCTACTACTTCCTTTCCATTGCTTCTTCCTGCACCCTTCGATTCCTTAATATCCTATCCCTCATCCTCAGGGCATCAGAAGATGAAATCTAAGAAGCACAAATCATAGTGAAGGAACACAGCTCCAGAAGGAAAAAGAAAGGATCAGAGAGCAAGGAGGTTATGCCAGCTTCAAGGGAGTTTTGAGGTCAACTTTGGTCCTGTGCCAAAGTGCAAATCTGGCACCAATCTATTATCTGCACACAGCACAGCCTCTGACAGAGCAAAGCAAGACACAGAGCCCTCAGCAAATCATACCCACTGTGTGCTATCAGCCTGGGGGCAACAGTGATGGGGGGGGAGCAAACCCCCACTCCTCTGGTACAGGATTTCTTCAGGACTGAAAAGCAGACAAGCCACATGGGTTGCTGTCACACAGTTTAGGGTCAGGGTGGCCCCTTATACCTACAATAGAAACTCTCTGTTAACCCCCCTCCCTCCCCATAGGGGAAGGGAATAAGGGAGAGAGATCAGTGATTAGAAACAGATCTTAAAAAATGAAATACATACAAGTATATACAAAACTAGTATTGAACCCAACCCCCTGATGGCAATTACATCACCACTGATGCTGTGGAGCAGGCACCAAGAGAGTCCCAGACTGGGCCCCTCAGCAGATGGGGGCTGTGTTCAGGAGCTGGATTCTGGTACTGGATTCAGGAACACACAAAGCAGAATCAAAGGCGGAATGGACAGAGGCCTCCTTGGATGCTCTGAGGAAGAAAACAGAAAAGGACCAGAGCCAAGCCAAGCAAAGATGGCAAAATGGGGCAAGAGGGCAAAAAGAGGGATGAGAGCCTCGTGATCCCTCAGCTTTATACTGAATACGATGCATATAGGATGGAATCCCTTGTTGATCGGTTTGGGGTCACCTCTCCTGGCCTCTCCTCCCTGCAGATCTGGCCATTTACTTTCTGCACCCAAAAGTGATGCACAAGATCCAGCAGTGGCCTTGGTCTGCACGCCAGCCCTTGGTAGTAACTCTAACCATAGAGCATTGTCACTGCTAGAAGCAGACACTGCCTGTGAGAACACACTGCTAACTGCAGACAGTGCAGTGAGCTAGAGGAACTGAGCTGAGAAGATAGTTCTGTTCTCACTCAGACCTGGACAGTGGCAAAAGCTTTCTTGTCCTGATGTTCTCCCTTAAGAATCCTGTGGGACAGTGGTGGAGTTTTGGATCAGGCCAGCAGGCTAACACTGTTCAGCAGCCAGGATTCATTGCTAAGAAGTTCCTAAAACCAAGCTGTGATGACTCTCAGCCTAACACTTATATTTTCTGGTACCAGCCCATTGAGATGGATTCGATTTCAGATTTCAGGTGTATTTTCAAGAATTTATAGAGACATTCTTAGTACAGGGAAGTAATTAGCAAAACTTCCACTGGATTCAGTGGTAGCAGAATCTTACCTTCCACCTCCAAAACTCCAGAAATACAATACTACGTCTCCTTCAAGGCGCTCAGGAAACCCTGCAACACCAGTGCTAAGCTCAAATTGCAGAGCTCCTCCAGCTCAACACTGTTTCATGGAGGCTGACACCTCCTACTGCCCTGACACTCTCAAAGGCTCTGAATAACAAAAGTTTCCCTGGATTTGGAACTCGTTCTTGGCCTCAACTTTATTGCATAATTTTAAATTTTTTTGGTATTGGGTTGGGGTGGTTTTTTTGTTGTTTTTGTTTGTTGTTTTGTTTTGGGGTTTTTTTAATTGTTTGTTTGTGTTTTTGACTGGTTTTGTTTCAAATCTAAGGAGGCACCAAAGTTGACTATTAAAATCCTGGTGTATACTGTGATTGTAGCCAGAATGGGTTTGTCCTCTCTGACATGATTTTTAGGTGAGGACTGTTTGATAACCTGTCCTTTTTTTTTAATCTAGTGGTTGTAGCTGGGAAATATTTAGGCTGAATTAAAAATCTGCTACAGACATTCTTTTGTAATCTGAATTGTTGAATTTCTGCATTTAACTTAGAGAAATGGTCCGCACTTCACAAGAAACAGTAAAAGAAATAGAAAAATTGGACACTCCTTTCCACACATTCTGTCATATAGTCAGCTTTCTCTATGGAAAGCTGGGAAAGAAACACCTTCCTGACTTTGAAGTGGTTTTACTGCATTAAAAAAAAAAAAAAAAAAAAAAAAAAAGAGACTGATAAATCCCATTTCATTTTTAAAGTTAACTGCAAGGTTTTAATTAAGTCCCCTGAACAAGGATACTGAGATGCTTTGTTTAAATGTTAGCAATAGCACACGATCCACCGACTTTGATCTTTAAATTCCATTGACAAAGGCCACACAACTCTTTTCTTTGTAACTTTCTAACCATTTATGTTTGAGGTGAAGATGTTACTATGGAAATTTTGTGAGCTGGGAATGACTACAAACTCTATCGTTTTAATTTATGGTCTTTCATCTGAGGCCAAATGTAAAGGCAATTGCAATTGTTCTGGATCTCAAGACCAGCACACAGCAGACGTATGAAATTTGGAGTGTTAGACATAAACTTTTATTACCAAATTATAAATAATTTCTAGCACTTAAATGTTCACCTTTCAAGTTCATCTTGATTAAAACGCAAGGGCAGCATCTCGTTGATTGCCAAGAGTTATAGAGCTGGAAAAGCTCTGTCACAGAACACTATGGGAGGATAAAGCAATGCAGTATTTTAAAGAATCTATTGATAGCAAGGTATGTTTCACCAAAATGATAAACCATCAAAAGAAAAGCATTAGCTAATGACATCTTAATTTTATTTTCACTCTTGAAGCTTTTAAATTTTTAAGGAGTCCACTGAATGCAGATTGCTTAAAACCTTTGAAGACCACCTTGCTGAGGGCACTGGGGTTTTGTCACTCCGGAAAGAGCACTTTCTTTAGGTCACCTAATAAAAGATGTGATGACAATCTTCCTAAGTGTGCAAGATGGGAATGGTCTTCCCAGGTGCTGAGGGGGTGGGGGGCGCTGAAGCACTCAGCAACATGGACCTTCCTGCACAAAGGTTAATGTTCCACTAGGGACAGCACCTGAGACTTGCTTCAAGACTGCTGCCAAGCAAAGGAAAATTACCCAAGATTTGGGCTCATGACTTAGTGTCAAACCATGAAACAGGGAAATGAAGGATACAAACTGTGTCAATCTCGGCGCCTGTGACTCAAAATAGATGTGTTTGTGAGGTTAAGAGTGTACAAAGTAGTAAAGTATAAGGATTTTGTTGACTGACATCAAACTACTGAAGTAACCACACACACACAGAAGCTCTAACTAAACATATGCCTGAAATAGCTGCCTGTTGAGCAGAAGGCAAAACAACACAGCAGGTTCTGGTGGCTAGCAAACAAACCCCTCCCCAAAAAACAAACAACCCAGCAAAATACAAGCTATAAAGACAATCTCTTAAAAATAAAACAAAGAGGAAGGCTCCCAAACCATAAAATGTCCCTATCTGGATTTGCAAACTTGTAATGAGAATGAAGAAACAACTAACCAAAAAAAAACCGAAAACAACAAGAAAACAAAACTATTTACCCAGTTTTTATCATGGAGATTGATAACAATGAAAACCAGAATCCTTCCTTATCAAAATATTCCAGACTGAAGTCAGGCGGCCAAACAAAACTTTGCAAGCCTGTTCCCCAGAGCAACTGTTTTATGTTCTTTTTCTGCTTCAAGTACTAGATATAATCAAGCACAGTTGGGTACTCCTGATTAACATGATGGTTGCCTGGAAATATGGGCACAACATGGCCCAACTTTCCTGGCTGTGCCTGTGCTTGAACTCTAGGATAGTCAGGTGAACTAGGTCAGGTTTGCAGACTTCACCTCTTTAAGCCTTTTAGCCTATGTTTTGGGGAACAAAATGTTACAGCATAGGTGTTCAGAAAGAGAAGGCAACTCTGAAACAAGAATACAATTCCATGTCCTGAAAAGCCAATCCATAGTACATTTCCTTTGTATCATGAGAATTAAGAGTTTAACCAATATATTAATGGAGAATGAAAAATCCAGTCCAGTAGCTTTCACAGTTGATTAACTCCTATCATGGTACTAAATCCCCTTTTTTTTTTTTTTTAAAAAAAAAAAAAAAAAAGTCTTTTTCAGACATTAGGGATGGGAGAAAGGTGCAAAAAAAGGGTCAGAAGATGGGGAGAAGTCGAAGACAAAAGTTGATCTTCTTGTTGTGGCATGTTCTTTCCAGGTTACATTTGAAAAAAAGTCTCTTAGGTTCTGCATTCAATAACTAGTCTGTAAAACAAACTGAGCAACACTTTCCCACCTAGCTGTGGTAAGGACCCTACACCAACAACTGCGAGATACTCACTTATTTCTCCAATAAGGCCCGTATAAGACAAACTTGTTTTGGAATGTACAGAATCTCATTATAACTTAATATAAAGATGCACTGGATCATATGGCACAGCATATGGCACATCATATGGGAGCGTTCGAGGTCAAACCGGACAAGGCTTTAAGCAGCCTGGTCTCGTGGGAGGTGCCCCTGCCAGGCCAGGGGGTTTGGAACAAGATGGTCTTTAAAGTCCCAACCTAAACCGTTATATGACTTCATGTAATTTTTCCATAAGAAATCGTTGCGACATTATTTTGGGCCTAACAAAAAGCCATTAAAAACGCATCTCTGTGAGGAAATCGGAGTTGAGCTAACAAAGATTCTGGAGGTCCCGCGGGCGAAGCACCCCCAGCACTGCCTAAGGGCTTTAGGGGCCTCGCATGCGGCAGCAGCAGCGCTTTGGGGCAGCCACAGCACGAAACCAGTCGGGGATCGTCACCTTCCACAGACCGGGTAGTGCGAAACCCACCCCCAGTCACCCACTCTCGTGAGAAACTCAACCCAGAAGCTCCTGCAGCGCCGAGCCCGCCCCGAACGGAGGGCTAGCAGAGGGCGGTCGCCGGTGCCACCTCGGGAGGAGGAGGGAGGAGCCAGCGTGAGCGACTCCCGCCCAGCGCGCTCTCGCGCCCGGCGCTTTTTGTCCCTACGGCCGTGCCGTAGCGGAGCAGCGCCGCTTGGGCGCGAGCGCGGCGCCGGGAAGGGGAGCGGGAGGCGGCGGTGGGTGAGTGCGGGGCGGGCCCGGAGCTGGGCCCGTGAGCGTGTGGGGGGCCCCTTAGCGGAGCCTGACCCGCCGGCCCCGGGCCGCGGGTTGTGAACCGGGAAAGGGGCGGGTTGCTCGGCTATGGGCGGCGGGATGGCGGGATGGATTCCTGCGTGGAGTGTGTAACCGCCCGCCGTGTGCAGCCGATGCCGGTGGCGGTTGGGGCCGTTACAGTCGCTTTACGTAGATATTTAAGCGCGCGCTAGCAATGGCTCACACCGCACGCGGGGCTCAGCCGGGTCCGAGCAGGCGGCTCCGGCCCCAGCGCCCCCCACCCCCTCAGCACCGGAGCGCGTTAAGCTTCGGCTACACAGGGCCACCCTGCGGTGCCGGCACGGCCGGGGACCTTCCGTGTCGCTAGGAAAACGCGGTGCGGTCCTGGCGCAGGTGGAGGTGCCTGTTGGCCGCAAAAAGCGAGCACCGGACACTCACCGAATTGCTAGGGTTCGAAAGGACCCGTAAGACCATCAGGCCCAACCCGTTATTTAATTACCCCGTCCTCTGTACCGGGTGGCAGTGTTGGCGCGGTTTTCTACCACCGATTTAAAAAGCAGAAGGAACTGCTACATAAAGGGGCTTAAAAGCCAAAGTTCAGCAATGCTGGCTGAGGGAGGGCCTCATACTACACTGGACATGCGCATTGCACCATTAGTTTTTAAATTACAGCACCTTTTCAAGATTCTGTACAGCTTAAGCACAAGCCTTAATACTAAACTTAGTCTAACAACAGATTGCATTTGAAAGGATGCCTTCAAATTACTCTATTTGTGAGCTGACATAAAAAAACCCCTTCTCTTGGTGTTCCAGCACAAACTTAGGTGCACAGAGCATATACTCACTTCTCCTTCCAGCCCTTTAAACATGAACCACTTACTAGGATTTCACTCTCTCATTTTAGTAAAAGCATTTTAGCAAAAGATGTTACAGAGAAGATGAGACCTTTGGCTCCATTGGAAGTTTACAAGATGCACAGGGTGACAAACAAGGATTCTTAATAATTCCACAATTTACAAGAATGCCAAAGGGAGAGTTCAATGTAATGGCTGTAGGAGCTGTTTCCCTACCTCTGCCCTGAAGGTGTTTGCCTTACTGAAAGTGTTAAAGAGTCAGGGGGCTGCCTGACTCCATGGAGTGTTTTAAAAAAAGCACATTGCTTATCCAGCTGTTTCCTTTTACTTCCCAGCTTACCAGAGAAGATCAAGATGAGTCTACGGAAGCAAACCCCTAGTGACTTCCTAAAACAAATCATTGGCAGACCAGTTGTTGTCAAATTGAATTCTGGAGTTGATTATCGAGGTAAGTTTTCCATCTGTTTCTCACACTGAGCAAAGTCATTGCTTAAGGAGGTTGGAAGAGATGCATTGCTTTTGAAAAGCAAAACAGCATGATCCAGAATCTTGAAATATGTGAATATAGAGCTCAGAATGGTGACATTTAAAACAGAAAACTCTAGAGAAACTGATGAAAAGATAAACTGTAGATTTAGAGATTAAAATTATTGAGCTAAATTGTTAGTGTCCTTGGTCACAGATGGTTAGATTGGATTCTCAAGGTGATTCTGAGTTTCTAAACTGGCAATTCCTGAAATATCCAGGCAGTATCCCTTTTCAGTACTGATATCAATCCTTGCTGGAACTACCTTTTTCTTCGCCTTCCTGTTGGTCCAGAAAAGCTTCAAACAGTAAACTGTACTATCAGTCATAAACCTACTTTTACAAGAGGGATGAGAGTAACTTACATTCTTGGTTAAACTGCTACATAGATAGGTCCTGGATCAAGGCTCACAAATACTGGAGAAAGCTTAGTGTGGCTTTTGCTGCTACATGCCTAGTGCATTTTAACACAGTCCAGCTGTTTTATTCTAGAACTCTTCTTGCACTGTAGGTACGATTATAGGAGGTTTTAACCACTAAATTAAACTCCTCTGTTTAATAAAGTGCTCTGGTCCTATTCCCATTAGGACTATTGGCTCTTCCAGTATTTTTTTAAGTATAATCCAAACATAACTAAAAGAGTCAGGTATCTCCTATTGTGCACAATTGAGACAAATTCTGGAAGATCTGAAACATTATGTCCTGCTACAGATCATTGCTTCAGACAGGTTTAATTCAATTGGCTCAGCTTGGCACTTGGGAGAGGAGGCTTGTTTTTGCTGTGATAAGGCGTCTTTGTATTCTGAGAATTTTTAGTTGTTCACTGACAGAGCAAACAGATTTGGGTTTTGGATGTCCTTTCTATTTTATTTGAAAATATTTTCTTTCTGCTCAGTAACATCCATTTGTAACTGCTGCAGATAAGTTACTCAGCTTCCCCTTATCAAAGCTAGTTCAACATGCTTATAGTCAGACCTACCAGGATTTGAATCAATTCCTTTGAACACTCTATAATTTGTTACTGGTTTGGGCTTTTTCTTCATCCTTCCCTTCCTTATTACGCTTTTCTCTTTGCTTCCCACTTGATGTGATCCTGCAGATAAAAACTAGTACTGTTCTCATTTGAAAAACAGGCACTGGGTTTATTTTCTGCAGAAATCAGACCAACATTTGGAAAAGCCAGGCATTACAAAAGCCAGCATCTCAGGCTGTTGCTGATGTAGGCTCGCTCTAGGCTGTGTTGCCAATTTAATGTCTGTGCCTCTACCCTCTGAGCCACCACAGGCACAAACGTGGCCTGATATGTGTTGATGTGTAACTGTAAAATGACTTCATTTGTGGCCAAGTGCTGCACACATCTAAGGGAGGAAGCCCCAAGAAAGTAATGCAATACATTAATATGTATGATTTCTATGCATAGAGATGGATATGTGCATTAAACACATCTCTTACACAGACAAAATGGATGCCAGGATTGGCAGAGATGGCTTTTAGTGCCATCAGCAGCCTAAGAATATATAAAAAGATGAGAAGGAAGAGAAGGAAACAGCCACAAATTCCCTTTAAGAAGAAAAGGATTTGAAAATACTGCATTTACAGCCTGTTGAGCAGCATCTTAAGAAAATCTTCACATTCCAGTTTTAATTTTATTTTGAATAGTTTTGTTTTCCATTTTTATGTGGAGCACTCCAGATTACTAGAGTGAAGAAAGTTTTGAGTTAGGTTTGGTGCTTTTTGGTGCATTTAGTAACACTGAGCAGTCAGTTTTTCCTCTGTTTCCATGCACACAGGAAAGAAAAACATAAAGGAAAATAATAATCCTTAAACCATTACAAGTTGGCAGGAGAACTTTAATTCCTAATAATTTAAAGGAAGCTATTAGAGTAATATAGAAATGTCCTAGAGGAAGAATCTCAGACTGGAGTTTTCTCCCCCCTCCCTAAGTACAGCCAGTACACTGTATTTTGAGTTTTAAAATCAGGTAAATAAAGCTGGTATTTTTCAAACAGAGGCAGATTTTTTTTTTTTTTTAGTTGCATTAAACAGTGTAATTTTATTTGTATGGGAAAATTTCAGTGTCATTTGAAAACCCTTTACCTGTTGAAAATGATGTAAGAATTTGTTTACATAAAAACAAAGACTTGTAAGCATGAAGGAAAATAGGAAAAAGCATGTATGGTGACCTGTATTGAAAAGGCTGGTTTTCAGCTCTGTCCTTCACAAGTTTTGATGCAAACTCAAATTTGCACAGCCTTGTCCTGAGGTTACCCACTTACACTTAAATAAATGTCACAGGTTCTTTTCAGGTGTGTGGCTTGAAACAAAAGTGAGAAGGGACAACTTAAACTTTCAAAATGGAAATTGTTAATCTTTAGAAAGTGATGCCTTAATGATGTTATCCCCTCTCACCACTCTTACATGAACTGATAAAGTTGCTACTAGAGAATGGGGGTTCTTCACGCCAAGCTTAATTCTTTGAAGAATACTCTGATCTATTGACTCACCTGGCCAAGCTTCAACTCCTAGTTTGTTAAAGTTGCATTTTTTCAGCACTACTTGAACACAATGCATTTTTGTTTATTCTCAAACAAGTTTAAACTGATTTGCTTTGGAATGGTCACTGTCTTTAGGTGTCCTGGCTTGCCTGGATGGGTATATGAATATAGCTCTGGAACAGACAGAAGAATATGTAAATGGACAGTTAAAGAACAAATACGGGGATGCATTTATCCGAGGAAATAATGGTAAGTCCTGCTCTTTCTCATTAGGAGATTGTGTTTTGATATTTCTAAGTCTGAGGAGTGCCCAAGATGTAAAAGCAAGAATATTAGTTTTAGGCTTTCTTGAAATCTTTTTATAGTTTCACTTTTTGGGATCTCTTCTGCATTCCCATGGCCCTTTCTGCCTCTGAATCTGAAGTTCACCGAGACACATGCTCTTCTCTAGCCTTCCATGGAGCTTACTCCCTGTCAACACCTTTAGTATTTTGCACTTAACTACCTGCTTAGATGGCTTCTGCTTCACAGAAGTTTGTGTCATGCTGGGCGAATGACTGCATAAAATAATGCTATGGTACAGATATTGATGACACTAATATTTTCTTGTGATGCATTGTCCAGACCTGGATGGATGCTGCTCATTAGTACTAGAGGCTGTTTTCATCTTTACTAAGAGTCAAGAAAATAACTTGTACTTTTATTATTGGTTCTCTGAATATCCCAGTGCAGTAGGTGGATTTTAGTGCTCAAGGACAATCCCAGGTTCATGAAATTACTCTGGTATCAGTTAGGCTGTAATAGCAGGACATGCCAGAGAGGAAAATATCTAAAAATAGAAAAGGTTTGCAAGTCAAATGTAAAGAGATTTGTAGGGAAGGGAAATGAAGCAGAGTCTTACCAAGTTACTTCAGAATAAAACAGAAAACAGGAAGGAGGGAGGGAATAAAAAGAACTGAATCCTGTGTTACAAAGAACATAACACCAGTGGCAAACAGTGTTTTGGGAGAGAAAGTCCTTGAATGAAGCCAAATGCTTTTTGCAAGGAATTTGGGTTATTTTGCAAGGAGGGTAGTGATATTGCAGCTGGAGAGTCAATTATGGAAATAAGACTATTATAGAAGTTAAACAGATGAGAGTCAGGCAGCTGAAAAACAGGCTGAGCAGAGAACTGAAGACATCCTAGAGTCAGGGGCAGGACACAGTTTCATATTATGCATGGATCCATTGCAGAGATCACCAGCCAAGCAGGTGGAAGGTATCTGCTGCTTCATAGGTAACTGTTAGCTTGCCTTAAGAGCTTGTGATTTCCAGCTTTTGGTGAAAGATCATAGAATTAGTGTCTGACACCCATAATTCTGCTGCTGAGAACCTCTCTCATGCTCCCCTCTAATGCCACAGGGTGGGTGATTTTACTGTCCTGTTCAGCCTGCACCTATTGGAGTGTAGTTTGGCTATGAATGATACTGACACCAAGTCATACTAAATGTGTAAAATTGATAGCATTTCTTGAAACCTGAACTTAAAAGTTTTCTGACTTTGTTCATACTGAACAGAATTCATTACACTCTTTTTACAAGCCATGGAAAGATTATGTTTTAAAGAGGCTTGTGCACATGATTGATAAGGGCCCTCTTATGTGTGCTGCTTTCTTTTCAGTGTTGTACATAAGCACTCAGAAGAGGAGGATGTGAAGATGCCAGAAGGAGGCTGTTTTGTACTTGTGAACCTCTTCAAAGTGATGAGCCCAATTTGATTTGTAATTAATAATCCACCAGTGAAATACACAAGTGTTTGGTTGTTGTTTTTTAAAATAAATGTAAACCAGTGTAAACTTCCTGAATGTTTTTGTTTCAAAGCACTGCTTTGTTATACTGTACAGAAAGTATAAATAAAAGAGAAGCATGTAATAGTGTTCCAAGACTAATTCAAAGCAACAGCTCATCTAATTATGCTAACAATTACAGAAATACTGATGGGAAGGTAAGCAGGCCTGGAGTAATTGCAGATGACAACCTTTTATTGATGGCAAAACAATAGTTTAACTGGTGTTGGGAAAGGAAATATTTTCCAAAAAGGACAGGTCCTTTTCAGCAAAACAAAGGGGCATTTGATCAAGAAATAATCATCAGGTAAAAAGCTCAGCTGTCTAAAAAAAAAAAAAAAAACAAAACCCAAAGTAAAACATAAATTGATTCAAGGGATGAAGCAGTGACACTTAAACAGGGGTAGGGAAATAATTGAATCAAATTGAAGAAGAGCCCAAAAAGTGAAAAGCAAGCCCTGTGCCAGCTGAGGAAGTTAATCAGAGGTGAAAAGCTCTCAGCTGGTGTGTCAACAGTTCCAGTAGCTGCTTCACATGCCTTCTCTACCCTCACCCTACCTCAGTTTGCAGGTACCTTTTTTTCCTGCAACTCTACCAAACACAATGGACTTCTTCAATAAAAAGCAATTTTAATTGGTATCTAAAGCCACTCCTGAAAAGAGACAAGGAATCCAAAAGCTTCTGTAAACATGCCATATGCATCCCCTTCAGACAGGTCACTTCTGCCCTTCCACTTCACCCCTAACAGAACCATCTATATATTCTCTCTGTGTAAGCCAGAAGTGAGAACAGACATTAAGGTTATAGTATGGAGTAGGCATTAGGGAAGGGAAACCTCTGCAGGCAGTGGACTTACTTCTGGTTATGGATGGATACGCACAAGACAACTATGTGAATGCAGTATTGGTTCATTCTTTCCAAGTACCAGTAGCTCCAATGCAAACAGGGAACTGTAACATTTCAGTTATCCAAGGGAGAGCACATGGAGTGCAAAGTTTTGTTGTTGTTTTTGGTTTGTTTTTGTTGTTTAAAGATCAAGGAATAAGTCTAAATTATTTTACAATCAGTAGTTAACCTTTCCACATTAAACACTCCAGAATACTGAAATAAATTATTGAAGCATATTATAAAGTAGCATTTTATTTTCTGACAGGTTGAAAAAGGTCCAGGATATAAGTACAAATCACCAACTTGCTCTTCATTAAGTGACTTGCTTTCAAAAAAGGAAGATGTACCTCCAAAGGCAGCATTGCTATTTCTCTTTTGTCATCTATATGCAGCTGGCAGGTTACTGCTTGCTTCCATTCCAGCAGACTGACTGGGTTTTAGGTTTGTTGTGTGGGTTGTTTTTTTTTTTGTCTTTTGTTTGGGTTGGTTTTTTTTCACTGTTGTTCTTGTTGTGGTTCTTTTGTTTTGGGTTTTTTTTCTAAATTTAAATACAGGGTTAGGTTTTTTCCACTCCTCCACCTACAGCAACACAGAGTGGTTTACTTTCAAGAGTTTGCAGCACTAAACTAACTACAGTTCTGTCACTACAAGTTTAGTTACAGAATATTTTTTAGTTGTGATTTGCTACTTCATATGGTCTAAGCACATACTAAACTCTAAACTTAGAAAATACAAGGTAGCTTTTGTGCTGAGGGTTTTTTTTTTTTTAATACATTCTAGGATCATTCATAGAATGGCCTAGGTTGGAAGGGACCTTAGAGATCATCTAGTCCAACCCCCCTGCCATGGGCAGGGACACCTCTCAACTATTTAACTAGTTAACTATCATTAAGTCACTATGTACTATGTGAGGTAGATGATAGGAAAATCTGCATTAAGGAGGAGCTGTAATGTTCCAGTTTCCAAAGTAGCTAAGAAATTAAACATTTAATGCCCACAATCACTGACTTACATGTACAGTTTACAAGATTTTTTCCCCCCTCTTAATTCAGTTTTCAGCCCTTAAGTTTAAATCAAGTGAATGTTTAAGCTTGACTTCAGTTAGGCAGTCCAATATTTTGATATGGTTTGAATTGGATAAAACATTCACCTTGGATGTATTTTACTTCTAGATTTTTGTTTTGCCTTACTATATTCTGTATGACAACAAACTACTTACAGGTAACAGAGCACTGACTAGCCAAATTTCAGAATAGCACATGGAACACTATCCAAAGTTTGAGTAACAGTCATCCTGTTATAGATGTATGCAAGCATCACAGTAGAACAGTGCATTTCACCAACTGACAATACTTAATGACTCAACCCCATTTATAAGCTTTTTATCCTATTTGGAGATGCAAATATACTCTTAAATAAAATACAGTATGTTGTCACACACAAAAGACCATATTAAAATACATTCATGTCCTTCATGTTACCTCATTTACCACAATTCTAATGCTCTTGCCCCAGTTACAAGTGTGTGAAACAGTTTTACTTATGAATCAAGCTCATCTAGATGAGGACTGACAACGCAATATTCCTTGAGCAACTTACGAGTGCTTATCCATTCTATTCTTAGAAGAGTGGACCCAAGATCACACAATTCAAAACTACCCAACAACAACAACAAAAATGCATTTCAAAGATTAAAGCACCAGCACAGTACCTCATAGACAGTAGAGAAACCAAGGCTAGAAGAAAGCAAATACTCACCCTACAGCAGCCAGAAGACAAGAGGCTACTAAACTCAGTCATGCCCTGAAATGCCCCTATAAAAATGGAGCAGGGCATACTAGGAACGGTTCCTTTAAAGGTACAGACACCAATAACCACTCAGGTTTACAATGTGTTGCACCTGGTTCCTAATTTAAAGGGATTCTAATGCCAACCAATCAGAACATTATCTAAGTTATTTCTGTTTTTTCCTATCTTTACGATTTCAAAACAGCTACTTGGAGCCCTTCTGGCTACAACTTGTTCGTTAAGTCCTAAAGCTCTTACTCAGCTTGGTAAATCAGCTGTGCCCCGCAGGTGCAGGTTTTAGCTGCGTTGTTTGTAGTCAAGAAAATGTGAAAGTGCTTGCAAAGTGACAGCCTTCAAAGGTACCAAAGCAATAGGCCAACCTATGCCTGGGGCTGGCTTCAGCCCCATATCGGTTTGGAAAGCAAAGGGACTGTGGAGCCAGCAGCTTCAAAGTCTCAGGTCCCTGTGCCAAACTGTTCTTTGAGGCTGAGAAATCAGATGGGAGGGAGGCATTTCCTGAGCTTCTGTATTCACAGATTCACAGATTCACAGATTCACAGATATTAGGGGTTGGAAGGGATCTAGAAGATCATCTAGTCCAACGCCCCCACCAGAGCAGGATCACCTAGACCAAGTCATCCTGACCAAGGGACCCTGGAATGGCCAGTAGTCAGTGATCTACACAGGAGCTCCAGGCTGGCTGTCAGGTTTCCTTTGAGCTGCACAGACTCTGGCCACAGGACAACTCTGCCAGATCATGGGCAGCTCCAACTCAGCATCATGACTGCATCATCTGCCTGGCCTTGCCTTTAACAGAGCAGCAACAAGTTCTCATGAGAACATCCTTTAGATGTTTTTTTCTTTGGAAAGAAATTACAGAACAGCTCAAGTGATGAAAAGGGAGAGCTGGTCTCCACGGATGGGGTTGTATTTTCAATAGCACATTGTGGGAAAATCCATCTGGACTTCACCTGATGCTACATGAATGAGGGGTGCCCAGCTTCTGAAGGGAAGTAAAATTCACTTGCTGGCTATATTCCTCATCTTACTCTGTCTTCCTAAAGCAGTCACTACGCTATTTGTTGCTGGGCTTTCTTACCAATATCCAGAAAGCCCTGCACAATACACCTCTTCTCTAACCTCCCCAAACTTTGTTCACAGGACTCAGGCAGCCACTAGCTGACCAGGAAGAACTTCTAACTCATTATAACTCTTACTATCTTGCAATAAAAAATAATTCCTCTACCTGTCAATGAAGCAACCAGCTTGTTCTTGAGCGTCAGCTCTGGGTTGTTTACATCAATGCCTGTATTACATACTCATCTTCACTACACCTGTTACACATCTGCTGTCTCTGTTGTGCCCCAGTGATGCAGAGATACAGAAGCAATCTGCAAAGCGGAGAAATTTTCCGCATCAAAGAATCTGGGATGTTACTGGGATTATAATCCCTATGTGCATTTCATCAGTTAAATTTTAAGTGATTAAATTTATAGTCTGTCTGAATGATCAAGCTATTTCAGAGCATGCAGTTTTCTCCAGCGCTATTTTAAAATCTCATCTGTGTTCATTTTTTTTTTCTTCTAGAAATCCACTATATAAATGCTGCTGAAAAAACAATAGCAGGGTGTACGTTGTCTTATATCCCCTTCTCCTTGCCAGCTTCCTACTAACAAATTTATGACAGGAAAAAGACAAACCTCTTTCTAGTGACAGCAGTGCCATGTGATTTTATTGTGTCTGTCTGGGCCCTATCATCAGAGAGATCAGCAAAGCCTGGCTGAGCTGAAGTGACTACAGCAGGTCAAAGCTCTGGCCAGAGAAGGCTGAGGCAATGCTGTCCTAGTGGGTGATGCAACAGCCAGAGGCTATGGAGAGGGCTGTATTTCTTATGGGAAACAGCTGCCTGTCACTTGGCATCCGAATGTGCAGTTCTAGGCTGCTGGTAGGTGCCTGTGTCACAGTAACGACTCTGACAGGCTTTTTCCATCTCTAAGGAGGAGATGGTTGTGACATTTGGATGGAGTGCCACTTTGAAGCTACCGCGTTCGTCAGTGAGGCTGAACTGTCGCAAGGCTGTGTTTCAGACCAGCCAGCAATCAGCCCCATGCAGGCAGCAGTGGGAAGCTCTGCCAGGCGGAGCTTCTACCCCTGCGTATGGTGCACGGCCAGCAGCTGTCCAGCCCTGCCCTGTGACCATTGCCAGCCCAGGAGCCAGCAGAACCCCTTCAGTCTCATTTTTTTGAAGCTCTTCTCCTCCCCATAGCTTTGCACAGAGCTCCAGGGAACACTCGAACTGCTGTCTCAGGGTCTCCACTCCACTACTTTTCCCTCTTTTTCAGGTGGTAGCCAGTGAAGAAAGGTCCTCACTGAAGCTGCCATAATGAAAATGTCTGCTCAATGCAGACATTTGCATTGAGACTCAATTGCTTCAGCAGCAGCTGAAGAAGACCGTGCAATGCTGTCACACCACAGCATGACACAAATACCTTTGGTTACCTGGAATACTGTTTCCAGAAGTGGCCATTGTGCCAGAACGGCTGCGACACATTTGGCATTTGCCCTGATAATTATCAGAGGTCTGGAGCTGATGCTTTATTACTCTGGAATAATAAGCAAGGGATAGTTTAGTTTAGGAATAAGTTAGTAAAAAAAAAGCCATAAGAGACCAGCTGGTGTCAGGAAAGGATTAGTCATTAATACAGCATAAAGGTATATGAAGTATGGGCAAAATTACAAACTGGAACAGAAGCAATAATGCAAGCTCTTCTCCCTTCCCTTGAACTACTCTCTGCTTCCACTGAAGGGAAAGAGAACTTTAAGTCTTACATTTTATCTTGAAATTCAGTGACTATAAGGCCTCTTTCAAATGTTGAGGAGAGCAGGCTGCTTAGAGCCCAATCCCACCAGTTCCCGTAGTTTCAAACCAGTCAAACAGATGAGAGATGGGCTGTCAGTGGCAGTACCTTGTTTCACTATTTTGTTTCACTTCTGAAGGACAGGCTGTATATCAGGGCAGGCTGATGGGAACATTGCTAATAAGTAGGGTGTCTCCAAGCCTGCTCCAGCTTTTGGAGGGCCTCCCAGACAGAGGTCACCATGATGCCCACTCTGGACAAACTCCTGCACCATTCAGAGCCCAGTAAAGATCAAGTATAGGCACCACTAGAGCTGCAGAATCAAAATGTGGTGATGTAACTTATGTGTTCGTGTATACCCTTTAGTCACTAGAGAGGTCTGCAGTGATAAGGTGGATCTGAGGAGGAGCTGGGAAGCCCAGGTACAGGACCAGCACCAGCATGGCTGCAGCATAGCTCAGGCACTGAGTAGGGGTGACAGCCTGGACTTCAGTGCAGCTCCTATGGCAGGGGACAGTCACATGTATCAGATGTGTAGTCCCCTGTGCTGGCTCTGGTGGGTCTGTGGACTGTGATGGATCCTCCTGGCAGGGCTGGCATGTAGGATGTACCTTTCTGGCCTTCCTAGCAAAATTCTGCTTTTACTGACAGTAACTCCCAAGTAAGTGTGCGGGACAAAAGCATGCTGCTCCGGGGTCACAGACCAGAGGGAGATGACCAGGCTTTGCTTTGCAAAGTTTAAGCTTGGAAGGGGGGGTGGTGTAGGGAGGAAAATGGGGCAAGCAAGAGTTTGATCCTCCTGCTCCTCTGCGAAGGACTCCCAGGGTGTCCCACACAAACTCCATGGCTTGCTGCTTCCCTCCTTTCCACCCCCCCCCCCCCCCCCAAGGTGGCCTTTCTTTCT
>JAOEGS010012445.1:19890-30412 GCA_025447755.1 Corythornis vintsioides | reverse complement strand
TTATTAATTATAAAATGTAAAAGACAGTTTTCCTAACATTTAAACCTCACCTACCTTCATTTTAACCGAAGTGTATGCAGTCAAAGAACACATTCCAAAGGTTACATTCTAATACCCAAAATAATATATACAATTAAAAAATCACAAAAAAAAAATGATAGGGCATATATTTTTTCTATAACACAACTTCAACAGGAATTACTGGTTTTATTAACATATATTACAATATAATTTAACACAATTTTTCATGTCTGTTCAGAGATCTCCCACTTCATTTATTCCATGAAAAGGCTGTAAAAGTAACTGAGGTAAGAAAAGATAAAACAAAGATAAAACAGTCCATGTTCCTTATAACAATGACAGCTCCATTCATGAGCTTATAAACTGGTGACTTATTATTAACAAAATCTCAGCACAAAATACTTACATTTTTAACTAAGTGACAATAATAATCTGCGGATGTGTAGCCAAGAGTTGATATGAATGTACTGGTTTCAGCTTCATTATTTTCCCACTTAGAAGAAGAAAGGAGATGACACAGCAAACTCTGTGAGAAATCAACAGAAGTGCAATAAAAAAACCATGCTGTGTAAAAAGAACCGAGTGCCATTGAACTACATCCAGGGTAAGATCTTTTGATCAGTTGTGGCCATTTTACACCATCAGCGCACAGGAGCAGGCAGCTCCCATCAAGCATAACGCAGCAGCTGCTGCAGTCAGACATGGGCTCGCACACCACACCACTTCAGTAGTTGTACCCTAGCAATGGAGGCTGTCTGCAGAAACCAGACAGACCTTGGGAAGGCTTCTGTTCACTGGAGCCAGTTTAGGCCCATACTATTTGGCTACCAGTACTCAAGTTGTTACATGGCGAAAAACTCACCTGTAGTCTTGTCAGCACTGCGATCAAGAAAATAAAGCATGAAGTTCGCATTCACTGTATCACTCCTTCAGGAGGCACCAGTATTTATTTTTTGACAGGATTCAGGGTCTGGCCTCATATTTAATTTGTTTCATTTTCTCGTTATATTTTCAAGATAATGAGGAAACTGTAGTTTGGAGTTTAATTCTCTATCAATTTCCCTACAGAATGCTTGAAGTCATATTTAAGAAAATCTTTTCAATACATCATATAAAAAGCAAACCAATCCATTTTAGCTCAGAGATCACACATTTGATACAGTGTTCTGCAGCACTATACTACAGCTCTGCTGTCCTTTGGGCAGAAGTTATACCCCAGCACTTTCCCAACTGAACTCACTTATCAAAACTGTTATGTAAAATCTTCACCAGGGTTTTGCATCCTGCTGTCATAACTGAGCAGAGGTAGTTGTGTGTTACTTATCAAATGATCTCTGCATTTGTTAACAGTTTTCTTCCTGTTCCTCTACAGCTACATGCTGATGCAGCAACAGCTACATCCGCTTTCCAGAGGCTCATTTCAGGGCTTTATATATCATTGACACATTAAGTATATTAAGTATTGACACTACACTTCATATGTCAATAGGTATAAACCCATTTGTTACAGAGGTCATGATTATTGAACAGTGAAAAAGACCTTCCTTTAAAAACATGTAATTAAAAGTTCATATGAAAGCTCTGTGACTTCCATGAAATTGGGGGTGTTTTATTCTTTTTAAAAGAGGGATTTGATAAAAGATTCAAGATTTAAAAAAAAAAAATCAGCTCATTTTCTAAATTCAGAAATCCCAACCAAATATTTATGCACACTTTTGTTGAATATCCCAAAGCAATTAGATGTATTCCATGTATCCTATGTTTGATAAATGTGAATGAGAAGATACAATCAGCAGAAGCACACCAGAGTTCTAAGAAAATCCATTAATATCTACTTAAGTAACACACATTTGGGACACCTTATTTCTTGCACTTTTGCTTAGAATTGTTTTACTATGTTGCAGGCTTATGTTACATGCCTAAATATCTTCCCTCCCATTCTTCCATGAGCCTTTTTCCCCCAAATAACCCTTAAAAGGAGAAACTGTTGTTTTGCTGCCATCCAGTGATTTCCCTAAAACTAAGGAGGAAGGAAAATGCTGTGGCAACCCAGCGCTTCAAAGCAGTAATTTACATGCGATTTCTACATTCCGAAGAAAATGACATTAAGAGATGGGTTTTCAAAATGTACAGACAACTCCAAACAACACTTAATTTATTAATGTGGAACATTAACATGGAAATGTTCAACAAGGTCCTGCACCTTGGTCAGGGCAATCCCCAGTATTAATAAAGAGCATGGGATTAATGGAGACTAATGAGAGCAGCCCTGCAGCAAAGACTTGGAGATACTGGTGGATGAAAAACTAGACATGAGCTGTCAATATGCACTCACAGTTGGTAGAGCCAGACACTGTAACAGGCTGCCCAGAAAAGTTGATGCCCCATGCTCAGAAGGGTTCAAGGTCAGGTTGGATGAGGCTTTGAACAACCTGATTAGTGGAAAGTGTTTCTGCCCACAAGGGGTGTGTGTGGTGTTGAACTATACCATAGTTGAAGGTCCCCTTCCAATCCAAACTATTCCATGACTCTATGATTTGTACAAGACAAATTGTTTCTTGAAAACAAGATGCTTCCAGCTATTCTATTGCATAATCCTCTTGTAACAGTACACTTCTGTGTAAGTATACAAATGGTGCGGAATGGCCAGAAATAAAGCCTATACCTACTATTCTCCAACTAAAGACATTAATATATATATATGATTTTTCCAGACACTTATCAGGTAAGCTAGATAAGGCAATCTCTGTCTTGTGAGAAGCCCAGTTTTCCAGTTAGAAGTTGGAAAGATAGAAAAGCAAACCATTCCAAAAGACAGTTTCTACAGAGAGAAACTGTCTAAAAGCAAAAAGAATCATCAGGTAATTACCTTCTTATATTTTATTTTTCATCCCATATACCAGCTTGATTATTAAATATACAGTGTAAGCTAGGAATAGCTAATTTTTAAATAAATGAAAGTGAAAATTTTTAATGTTACCTTACACTTCAAAATTCACAATGTTTAAATTACAGCATATCTCAGTGAAGGTATCAATAGTTATTTCATCTCATACTGCAGAACTTGGTTATAACCAGCTCTGAGACCTACTGTAAACCAGTGTTTTCTTACATGTAGGTTTCTCCTTTTTTGGAACAATCTCTTTTAGAAAATAACATTGAGAAATACAGAAGCTTTCAGAATTTTCTCAGTTTTTTACAGTATGCTAGAGCAATGATTAAAACTAGTCAATAGTTCCATTACTGCAATTATGAACTCCTCCCAAAGAATTCTAGAAAAAAGAAAATAACGTCTTATATAGTCAGAGCGTAGATTCCTGAGGCCAGATAAATCAGTAATTTAAAGAGTAATGACTAAGGAATAATTTCAAACCCAATAGAAGGTACTTAGATACATTATGGGAAAGTTGTCCATACTAAATGCACTCCTATATTGATGATCTCACTTCTAAACCCTAGCTTACACCCTCAAAGTAGACTATTTGATCTACATAATTGTCAGTTATTTCTGACAGTAAATCTATTACCACCCACTGTCTAAAATCCACTAATGCCATATTCTACAAGTGAGACAACTGGATGAGACTGAGGCTGATTTCAGAAGAGAAAAAATTGTCATTACTCTGAAAAAATGACAGCAGTTGGAGGGTACTGTGATAGCAGAAATTATTTTATTCTTTATTTCCTTCACCACTGATTAAGTAGGAAGCAGGAAGGCAGTTATGTTGGTTCTAGATGCAAGACAATGGAAGGACTTCTATGATTCTATGACTTGGAAGGGACCTTTGGAGATCATCTAGTCCAATCGGCCTGCCAGACCAAGTTCACCCAAAGCACATCACCCATGATTGCATCCAGGCAGGTTTTGAATCTCTCCAGGAGACTCCACCACTTCTCTGGGAAGCCTGCTCCAGGCTTCCATCACCTTCATAGTAAGAAATTTTTTCGTCTTGTTCAGATGGAACTCCCATCTCCATGGCCATGCATTAAAGTTCTGTGACATAATCCCTTTCATCTTGAAACTGAATTAATGAATTTTCATAAACCCCTTACAATGACCAGCTGCCTTGAACAACCTTGCCAGAGACTTCATTTGTGCAATTTATAATAATATTCTAGCCAACTCAGTTTAATATCCACTGCTGCACAGAGATTCCTGATATCATTAACGGGCAAGTAAACCTGGAAACATTTGCATGAAGACATAAAAAAATTTACAGTATCACTGTAAGCACAGTACTTCATAGACTGTATATTTTTTTAGCGGATGAAGACTGATTTAACATTTTCTCCTTTGATTTATAGATTGGTTATAAGACTGTTCTTATTAATTCACTCAGGGAAAGTAGAGGGAAGCAGAATATACTTGAAACTAAAGACTTCTGAGAATATAAATGGAGAAAGCAAGCAATTATGTTCCCTGGTTATTGTCCTGCTGTATCGAAAATAGACTAAGCAACTGAAAAACATTTTCTATGTGTCACTTTTCAATTAAGCTAAGCCAACTCTTTGGATGCAGCATTTTAAGAAATGAAGACTGATTTTCATGTGCTACAAGGGATTTGTTGAGTTAATCCATGAAGTTTGTATCCTAGAAACAAGAGTCTCTTGGAAGACTTGCATCTAGGAAAGCCTGGATTTTTTTTTTTCCTGAAGCAAAATTTGCCCCTTCACTGAGGTAAGCAGGACAGCACCTGGCAGATATCAACTCAGATAGTGTTCATAACTCCAGAATGGGGCAGAAGGTGCTTCAGTCTCATGATGCGACTTCTACTAAGTAGGAATCCAAAAGCTTTGAAGCATTTTTCTTCTTTCTGTAACACCTTCCTGCTCATGTAATGGGGAAAAATACAGAAGCATGAATTAAAGGCACCAACAGGGAAATCCAATTTCTTTACAGAGAGGGTGGTTAGGCTTTGGAATGGGCTGCCCAGGGAGGTGGTGGAGTCCCCGTCCCTGGACGTGTTTAAAATCCGTGTAGATGTGGTGCTTGGGGACATGGTTTAGGGACCCTGGCAGTGTAGGGTGAACGGTTGGACTTGATGATCTTAAAGGCCTCTTCCAGCCTAACAATTCTATGATTCTATGATTTTTATTCCAGGATCCGATGACAGTTTTTAGCTAATAATTGTTATTGTGTATCGACTGTCCTGGAATTTATGAAATGGTTTCAAAGACATGGGAATCAGATAAACCGATTTGTTTCTGGGAAGTTCTCAACACACTTTCTCCAAAATATTTATGATTCTAAATGCCCTCAGAAGCAGATGTTAAAATCAACAGGAACAAAGTATTTTGGAGATTGGAGATGAATGGTTTCTCTGGGATGAGCCATTCAAACCTGATACTGATTAGGCCTTCACAGTGACACTACTGGGCTCATTTTACCAACTTGAATGAGTCTGTCAAAGCAACAGGTAGAGCAGAATGGAACAGAATGATGTTATCATTTATCCTAAAGAGTATTTCTTTTTTGTATATTCTTCTTGAAAACACAGAGTGCAATTATTTTTTGAGAACAGGTCATTAATGACATTTTGCTGAAAAGTATGATCTATGTGAATTTGTTGGACTAAGTACAACACGGATACCCAAGGGTAAATTTCTGAAATGTGGTCAAGTAACAGATTTATTTCTGACCTTTCCATCTGCTTTGATGGGAACCAGATTTCCTCAATCTGCTAAGAAAAAGCAGGTATGATAAAAAAAAAACATATTCTATGTATGAATCTCTGAAGTAAGGAATCATCAGAAATAAGTGCCATTTCCTATTTGTATTTTATCAGATTTTGGAATTAGTGCTTTTTGTAATGCAATTATTTCAAGAGTCTGTACATCAGTTTTGTTCTTTTGTGTTCCCCATACAGTCAGATGGCCCATTACTTTCAATACAGGTCTAGATGACCAGATATCAAGTTCTGTTTCCAACCTGGTTTAAAAAAATTGTGTAATTAATTACAACATTGACAAATTAGATAATATGATTTTCAATCATTATTTAAAAAAATATAAATACTATATGATAGGTAGTATTTCTTTCTTTAAATAACTAGGATTCTAACATCTCAAATTACTTCCTGAATTATTTAAACAAAGTCCCCAGGAAGATACACACATTACTCTGCTTTGTTTAAATGTAAATTAATATGCTTGCTTTCAGCAGCTCAGTACAAAACTAATTCCCGCAGATAATTTTTAGTAACATTTTCTTAGAAGTCCTGCCAGAAGGTTTCAGAATTTTGTTGTGTCCCATACCCTCTAGAGTAAAGCATCAACAATAAAACACAAACAGGTCTGGTATTTTTAGAGCCTTTTTACTATGAAATAGCCAGTTCCAGACAATCATAGTTGCTAAGTCTGTAAATGACATGGCAACATACTCATTCGGAGACTGGCTCAACACCAACCATTTATGAAGCCAAGTCTATGAGTAGGATGCTGACATAGCACAGTTCGTATTATTTCCACACACTCATCCATTCATAACAAAGTTTATGACTTTTAATTTTGCTTACAAGACCTCTTGCTCACTTGGTCCTTAGCTCAAGGTAAAAGAGAAAATTAGTTTTACACAAACCAAACCCAGTATGTAAGTGAAAATAAAGTGGTAAAACATCATATAGATTTCAGCATAATGTAGCTTTCAAAGTACTGTTTTATTCTAAACAGTTTTCTCCACATTTTATAAAACCTCAGTGCATAAATTAGGGGAAATTCGAGGGCATTTAAGTGTTTAACAACTTAATTATTATCAGTATGTGAGAGTATATTTTCTAAGCTAGTAAAAAAATAATTCTTTAACTACTTACCATCAAAATGCCCAATTTCTTCATTAAAATGAAAATAGGTTAAAACGTATTTCAAATAGACAAAATGTTATACTATGCACACACATGTATTTCAATGATTAGCTAGTCAACACAACCTCTCACTTTACCAAATTGAGTCTATCCAGTAATTACTCAGAGCTTTTGCACAAAGAAACCATTTCAGTTTCAACTTAGCTTTAAGAAAGCTTAGAATCTTTGTCAGTAATTTATTGGATCAGGGCCAAAGTGTCTAAGTATAGAGTGGGGAGGAGTATTTTTCCTACATTTCTTTCTGACATTTACTGTCAGGAAGTTTTTTTATTTCAGCAGTTCATAGATACATGCATTCATGGGATGGTTTTCATTAGCTAAATTCTATATCAGCACTAAATAAAATTATTGGCCACAAGTACATGTTTAGGATTTATTGAAGCTTCTCATTTTTCTCCTTATTCACTTGGAATGACAATCTTGACATCTGCCCACATCTAAATCTCCACTGATAACCATGAAAGACTAGTTGCTCATAAACAAATTATTCTGCTAAACACTCCTATAGGGACAAGGGTCTTGCATTTAAGCACGCGATCACATCACAGAAAACCTATAGATAAATGACTAGACTAAGTCAATATTAGTTTAATGTTTAAAAAAAATAATAAAACAGGAATAATAGTATTATTTCACAAAATAAATGTTTCCAGGTTCACAGGCTTCACTGACAGGAAAACATGTATTTATTAAGTTCTTCAAATGGTGCTTGATGTCACAAAGCCCTTCACTCTATTCTGTCCCTGAAGCATGTAAGCATGTACACCTTCAGTCAGTGTTTGCAGTAAAACTGTTCAAGTGACCTTACATTAGGCAAACTTCCTTAACTTTGCTTCAATATCTGCTTCATTAATTCACTTAAAAAAAAAAAAAAGTAACAATGGCAACAATACACAAAAGGGACATGAAAATTACTAGAAAAATTGACGTTAAAAAAACAAAATCAAAACTCCATTCACACAGATACACTTTAGAAATTAATGTATTATGTGAATTGTGATGATTTTGCTGACTAATGAGGCTTATTAAAAAGACTAGGCTCATATTCCAACTGTTTCTTAAAATGGAAGAAAAATGTTACATACTTCCATACAATTCAAAATTAACCTGATCCTAATTTCCAAGCAATATGCAGGAAAGAAAATTATGGGAAGGGAGGGGGAGCTGCATTGTTGTTCCCTCACCAATTCAAGTTCAGTTAACTTCTGTGAAACTAGTATAGGAACAAACATATTGCATTACTCCTGTGGCTAAGACCACACAACTTTTTAATGGATGAGTTCCAAAGCCTTAGCTCCATCTGCAAATTGCTAACAAAACCCTTGGAAATCATATAAAAAAAACCTAAAGAATTGTGGGCCTGGCAAGCTTTGAGTCTTGGCCTCAGACAGGAAAAGCAGTTTCAAATCTCCTCTTTTTTCCTCCCTTCTCTTTAAGAAAGACCCACCTAGAAAGTGTTATTACTCTTTGTAGTGAAAAAAGGGGAGATTTTTGCTGCTGAAATATAACACACATTTATACTAACTTACAAAAGGAAATTCAATAGCTTTACCATAAATTTATTTTTTTTAAGCGCTCTGGTTTTTAACTAGCCAGAGATTTAGAATTAATTTCCCTCTTCCCTCCACAATTTTCAATAAGCCACAATGCAAGCTTCCCACATAATTCCTTTAAAAAAAAAAAAAAAGGATTAATCTAAACTTAGAAACAGTGCATGCATCATAACATTGTTTCACTTTTTCTGTAAAGTTCTGTTTCTGTGAGTTCAATAATTTCTAAAAAATATAAAATCCCAAACTTATGCTTTTTTCAATAAATGTATATGACCCATGTCAGATATTTATATCTCCAATAGGTTCATATTGCAAATATTGCATTACTCAGAAATCACCTAACCTAGGATGACATTCAGGAGAAATAACTTTTAATTACTTGGTTTTGGACTTACTAAATATCAAGCTGTTAAAAGTTTAGGGAAAGAAAAATGTTCACTCAACTTTTAAGCAAAAAAAAAAAAAAAGACACCAGAAATGCCTATAATGGTGATGCAAGAACTGCTGGTCACTAATTATATTAGGCAGAGCAAAAATACCTAATAAATGGAGACCTCTTTTTGTTTGTAACAAATCATTATTCTTTACCAGAGCCACCTGGCATCATTACAGTGCTCTGAGAGATGTCAGCTGGCTAGCAAATAGTGACACTGTTAAAGCTCAAGCAGCATTGCAGGAAAGCAGAATCCTTAATTTCTTATTTCTTAGCTTTTGTTTATTTTGGCTCAAAAGCCAATAAATTATTTATGTTCATGTTAGCTTAGCAAAGTTAAAGAATTATCTACCTGAAAAGGAAAATAGGGCTGTTTCCCCCCAGCCCACTCATTTATTGTACTATTTTTAAACAGAATAATATTATAATACTTGCAAATTTCCAAGCATTGCAAATCCTCTTACATACTTCCAATGCAATTATCTACAGGTGACTAGATAAGGTCTAAATCAGTTTAGAAATTTGTTTCACAAAGATGTCAGTGAGAAGGCTAACTAACAACTTAGATGTATAGTATTCAAGAGTTTAGAAACAGACAAGATCTTCCTCCAGCTGACTTTCCAAAAGCTGAAGGAACAACAACAAATACTGTCAGTGAACTCAGTAAAAGTTCAGGACAATAAGCATCAGAAATTTCATCATGTGCTGTGTATGAAAACCGATCTTCACTCTTAAATATTCTCTCACTACATTTAAAGAGTCAGACCCAACCTCTTCTTGTATGAATACCTCATAACATTTTCAATCCACCTCCTGTCATTTATTGATAAAAGTGTTTAAAAACATATCCTATCAGTATTGTTAAATACATACTACCACTATACCAAATACTTACTCATCATTTCATGACAATCAAGATTTCAGATTAGTATACTTCAAACATTAAGGAGGTGAAATGAGCTTCGCAAGTTCCCAAGCAGTAAACTGCCTGGCTGACATTAAACATTTTAGAGAAATAGTAAAACAATGATGGGCATCAAAGAAAAGAGGGGGGGAGGGTTGGGGAAGGGAGGTGGGAAGGAACAAGAAAAAAAAAAAAGAGACAACTAAAACAATGAAGATTAAAGGCTTTTTAAAAATGATTAAACATTGTCCAACACAATGTAAGTGCAGAGGTTACTTTTTATTGCCAAAAAAAACCCCAAAGATTCAGGTTTTAAAGTAACATATATTAAGAGAAAAAACAACAACAACAACAACAACAAACAAAACAAAAAAAAAAACACTTTTTGAAGGGTCTGTATTTATTACATTATGTACTATTTACTTCAAGCAGATCTGATTTGGTAGGAAGTATGACCTCTATGGTTATGGCTGACAGAAGCAGGCAGCCAAAATGAGGGGCAAAGAGAAGCTATATTTTCTCAAAATTAAAAAACCCTAAAAGTCTGTGGAATGCTGTTTACTTCAGCTCTGTTTTACAATCACTGCTGCAAGGAGAAGGGATTGACTGAAATGTCTGCAGCCCGTGGCCACCCACACTATGGGAAGCACTATGATTAAAGAGAGTGCTGTGTTCCTGTATCTGCAAGCAAAGTCTGCTCCATGCTGTAATTATTATACTTGCAGTCTTCTTATAATCTATTGCATCTGTT
>JAOEGS010012445.1:6855-19790 GCA_025447755.1 Corythornis vintsioides | reverse complement strand
CAAAGTCTGCTCCATGCTGTAATTATTATATTTGCAGTCTTCTTATAATCTATTGCATCTGTTGCAGCAAGTCTCCTTACATTGTCCAACACAAAAAAAACACTGAACATGAATAGCAAGTTATTTTTAATGTGCACAAATGGATTGAAAACTCGATACTTTAAATACTTCTCTTTTAAGTGTATGAAAACATTTTACCTTATAATATAGCCAGTGACATAGTGAAAGGAGATACCAAAAGATACAGCCTGACACAAGTCCCTTTCAACCCACATCTTTACAGTGAGCTAAGTCTTTGCTTTAGATCTTTAAAACACAAAACCTGTGTGAGTTGTGGATTAGACACATATCTACAGAAGATTTAAATATTACAATTCCATTTGTCAGTTTAAGTGATTATACACATTGAACATTTCCAATGATCCTATGATTTAAATGCATTATGTCTTCTCCCTTTCTCTTTAAGAATGTTTAGAAGAAACTTTGAAAAGAATAAAATAAGCTGTAAATAGCAAAGTCACAGTTCTTCTAGCAAAAAAAATTTATTTCAAATTCTGATCTCTGCAATGTCATAAAAGAGTTCCAAATTTGCACTATATGCTTTCTCCCCACATTTTTGATGCTCTATCAAACAAAATTAAGCAGCACAACACAGTTACTGGAAGCACAACACACAGCTGTTATTGCACTCTCCCTACCAAATTCATGAGGCAGTCTGTACTGTTTCAGCAATTTTGCCAGGAGTTGGCTGCACAGATGCTCCTGTGAAAATCACAGGTTGTCTGCTGGCTATAAATATGAAGTATTACACTAACCAGTGTCCCACCACATAACCGAGGGTGGAAGAAGGATGTACCAACAGCAAGGCTGAAAGAAAAAAATCAAGGACTGAGTAAAAGCCCATTTGTCTCCACCTACTCCAGACCACTTCCTGAGGAAAAGTCTTTAGACCCCCTTTGATATAAACCTTTGATTAGAGGCAAGGGTAAATTCCACATATAGTGACTGGGGAAAAGTGCCACAAAGACTTCTGAAGGATCGGGAAAAAAATACAGAAATAATTAATAGGAAAAGTATAAACAAGATACTTTAATCATCATCAGATGTCTTTCATCTGAAGGAATACACTCGTCTTCGCAGTGATCAAAGTTCCCTGATGATTATTTGCACAGGTTAGAGAAGGAATGCCAACTCCTCTATTCCAAACATACCAAAAAAGCCTTAAGATCCCTAAAACCACAAGAGTGAGTCTCAGAAAGTGATTAAGTAACTTTGAACTACTTTGGGCCTTCAGGAGACTTAACATTTTCCATTTCTGTCTTGAAAACATGCCCCCTGGAACACAGACCTCTACCCATAACTGCTGGGGAAAGCCAGATCCCCTGCTCCACAACTCCCCTTCCCTCTTAAACTGGCATTCCCTTCCAATTATCCTGTATTTCAACTACAGTAAAACATTACAGTGTTACTATCACAAAGATAAGAAATAGTCTAAAGCAACTAGTTGTTTTTCTTAGTCTATTACTAAAATCAGTGTTCTCTTAGAAGGGGGAAACAATAAAAATGGGGTTCCAAATGTATTTATAATAAAACCATGCTAAAACCTATGCTCTGTGACACAGATTCTTCTCCTCTAATTTCCTCAGTAATAAATAGCAGGTGAAGTATATTCATAATTTTAACAGAATTATCTAACTTCAGCTCTTAATCTCCCTCTTTCACAACTGTCTAGATAAGAAGGGGAAGTAATGTGTTTTTCAGTATGACGTCTAACAATTCCTAAGCCCTTTAATAGACACATTACCCATATAAGTCATTAATATTGTAGTCTTATCTCATAGAAACATCATTTACTTTAAATCCAACATTATTTTAATATTTTTTCTGCACTAATGGTCTTGGGGCTTCTTTGTTACTGTGGAATGACAAATTATTTAGGTTCTTCCTAATTTAAGAACAAATTAGGAAGATCATTATAATTTGGGCACTGATTATCTTTGTTTTACCTTAAATTCCCATATTGTAGAAAAAATATATAAGCTTGTAATTTGCTTTCATAAAAACAATAAAATATATATAAAAAAGAAAGCATTAAAGGACAAGGCAGTATTTTGCAAGAACAGTGTTTCATACCCTGCCTTACCTATGGTAGATGTGTGACCTCAGAACAGAAGTACACATTCTAGTAAATTCAATTCCTACTAGAAACAAATAGGTAAGGAGGTTAGAAAATGTTTAACTGACAAAAGCTCTTCGGGATGTAAGGAGAAAAATCTCACTTTTGACTATTTACCTGAATGCAAGTTCATGCTGTGGAAGGCCTGTATCTAATGGAGTCCCTCAAGGATCAGTACTGGGAGCAGTACTATTCAATATACACTTCAGTAACTTGGATGAGGGAATTGAGTGCACCATCAACAAGTTTGCTGATGACATCAAATTGGGTGGAGTGGCTGACACAGCAGCAGGCTGTGCTGCCATCCAGAGAGACCTGGACAGGACAGAGAGTTGGGGGGGGATAAATTTAATTAACTATAACAAGGGCAAATGTAGAGTCTTCATCTGGGCAGGAACAACCCCAAGTACCAGTATAGGTGGGGAACTGACCTGTTGGAGAATGGTGTAGGGGAAAGGGACCTGGGAGGACCTGATGGACAGCAGGATGTCCATGAGCCAGCAATGTGCCCTCATGGCCAAGAAGGCCAATGGCATCCTGGGGTGGTATCACAAGGGGTGTGGTTAGTAGTTCAAGAAAGAGGTTCCTCTCCTCCTCTGCCCTGGTGAGGTCATATCTGGAGTATTGTGTCCTCAGTTCAAGAAGGACATAGAACTGCTGGAGAGTCCAGTGCAGAGCCATCAATATAATGAAGAGACATCTCCCTTATGAGGAAAGGCTGATTGAGCTGGGTCTCTTTAGCTTTAAGGACACTGAGGGGTGACTTCATCAATGTTTATAAATATGCAAAGGATGAGTGTCAGGAGGATGGAGCCAGACTCTTCTTGGTGGCATTCAATGACAGGACAAGGGGAAATAGATGCAAACTAGAACATAGGAAGTTCCATTTAAACAGTAGGAGAAACTTTTTCATAGTGAGGGTGACAGAGCACTGGAACGGGCTGCCCAGAGGGGCAGAGTCTCCCAGGGGTTGTGGAGTCTCCCTCTCTGGAGACATTCCAAACCCGCCAGGATGCGTTCCTGTGTGATCTGGTCTAGGTGATCCTGCTCTGGCAGAGGGGTTAGTCTAGATGATCTTCCTAGGTCCCTTCCAACCCCTGACATTCTACAATTTTATGATCTGACACCTACTGGAATGAGAATCAACTTCTGGTGGAGTGTGCCTGTATCATCTGAATTATTTTGCACTCCTACTGCATATCCTAACAGAATTCACCATCTTTACGGACATTTTCTTCATATAAGCAATATGCCCTCTTTATTTCAGCAAATGAAATAAAACAAATTAAGAGAATAACAGAAGAGTTTCTTTCTTAAAAAGACTACATGTGAAGAAATATTAAACATGAGTTTTGGTGAAGAAAACAGCAAAGTGAATCTAAGAAAAAAAAATTGGTAATGAAGGATAAGCCTCTGACAGATGAGGATGGAAAGAGTTAAAATAACTAGATACAGAGTTCTGGGCAAAAGGATCTCTTGATTATAATTGAAGCAAAATAGTTCACTTCAGGAAACCCAGATCCTGGGTCTCCAGATCTTGTATCATAAAGATAACTCCATAAAATTAAGGAGAAATGACATACAAGTGGGTTTGATGATTCACAGTACAAAACACTGCCCAGCTCAGAGATCATGTTTTGTCATTCTTTTTCACTCAGGCAATATACTTTAAAATGTTAATATCATCTGGTTAGGATGATCAGCAGTCAAGGATTACAAATAGGCTTGAACTCTCAAATATTAATATGCAAACTTCTCTTGACAGGAGAACAAAAATGTTAACACTGTTCACCAACTGTGCAATTGTCTGCCTGCCCAAAACTAGGTTGCTATAACAATCACACAGGCTAAAAAGGCAAAAATGAAAACAGCTCCCTTGACATATGTTAAAGGACTCACCAACATAGGAGAAAGGATATTCCTGAAGGAAGAAAAGCTGACTGAGTAGATTAGATATTGAGAAATCAGTTGTACATTTGAAGCTTAAAGGACCCCAGTGTGAAGTCTTTTATAAGAAATAAAGGCATTTGCCTGAACTTTCAGGTGAGATTCCAGTTGGACAGTTCAGATTTAAAGACCTTTTATTTCTGGAAAAGAAGTCATGAAAGAGCTATGCTAATGGAAACCAAGTCAATCCTAAAGTCCCCCTATTATTTCAACAGAGTGTATCAAAGGAGAATATATTTTTTTCACTGCTTACCTGATGAAACGTGATAATCAAATATATGACATGATCTGAGCTTCTGAGGCACTTCTGCATCCTGACATACCCACTGATAGGAAAACGAATTTCAATAAAACCATTTGTACTGGAAAGCCAAACATTTCATCATAGGCATGAGCTATTATGAAGCACTGGCTCTTAGAGAAAGAGAATGCTCAGAAGATAGTTTGAGATTAGACATGGCTGTTCCATCTATGTGTCAGAAAAACCTGCTCTGTAGCAAAATATATTAGTCAATCTATTTCATTTTTATTGTAGCAGCCTGTACTGGCTAGAAATAATCCCAAGTCATCTAAAATCCTTGTGTGTACCTCTTACTTAACAATTACACCTAGTAGAGAATGCTTGTGTGGAGAACATTCTCTGGGGTTTCAACCTTGAGGGATTTGGAAAGTGTCTGGAGAGCAGATATAAAACACTGTCACACACTTTCCACACCACAAGATGCTCCTTTCATCTACTAGAATATTTCCTGTTCTGGCAAGCTTGACATCATGACATTCCAGCATCAGATTATTTGCAATCTCTAACAAATGCACTCATCTTTTTGTTTCAGACATGAAAACTTTGCTTTGGCTACCTGTGAGAAAACTATAACCAAAGATTTTTTTTCCTTAAACAATCCCTCCTATTTCTCAAACTCTTTTAATGAATTGCACAGAATGCTTATTAAAAGTCTTGCATGATACACTTGTAAGGATGGTTCAGACAGCCTGATTAAGCGCATAAACTGCATTCTGAAGACTTTTTATACAGTCCATACACATATACGATACTCTTCCTCTTAGTACAATCTGTCTAGCTATACACATCTCCATAGGTATGTTACAACTATGCAAAGGCATTTTTGCTTGTTTCATTTAACTAAGAAGTTCTGTTTCTCTGAGCAAATGGCTTGGGACTTCTGACCATACTCTTTTATAGTTCCATTTGGGTATTATTATTCTTTTCATCCAAATTCATAAAACTTCTTGATTTTAAAAAATATGTTTCTGCATTCTAGTGACAAAAACTGACCGCTTTACTCAACCCAAATGATAGCCAAGGAAACAAAAGCAGTTTTCCCTGTGGAGAGGGCTGAACTTGAAAATGTTTGTTCTGTTTTTCTAATAGCAATCGTGCTGTTACAGCAAGCTTAATACCTGGCACTGATCAGAAAGGTGTGTGTCGATAACAGATAATATCTTTATATATATTTAATCTACTAACCTTTAAATTATTTTGGTTTGGTTGGTTTTGTACATGGCCAACAAATATACCACCCAGGTGTTCTTCAGAACAGCCAGCCTTCAGGAGAGTGCCAGGGATCAGGAGTATTTTTGTGAGTGTGTGTGTACGTTCATTTCCTCAACTCCTGGCAAAAAGTATTTTTAGATCTGCATGCCCTTTCAGGTCATCTTCTAACCCCCTATCAGATTTGACATGCCAACCATCTCTGACAAAGTGAGAGCTTCATCTCGCCATATTTTACCTTTGACTGACACAAGCTTTTCTGTTTGTTTTTGACAAAGCTCTTGTCAAATTGGTGCTTAACAACTACAAGGGATCAGTAGTTAGGTCTACACCTGCTAATACATCTTGTTCCAAATCCTGATAACACTGTGATCTCTCACCTGCGAGTCAAGGTTAATTTTGTAAGGCTGAAGTCTCTTCAGTCTTATTTGCAAACTGTTTTACAAAATTTACTAATTTCACTTTCTGTATACATCATCTAAGACATCTCATGTTTATGTTTATCTTTACACAATATATGTGTGTATAGCTTTTGCACACATGTCTGAAATAATACAGCAAATTTCTATTGATTAAATTAACTGAAATTTTTTTCAAATATCAATTAGTTTATCTCAAATAAATACAAACAGAAAAGCTGGCCCCTGACTTTTCTAGGTTTTAACACCATTTCCTTTACAAAATGGCACATCTCAGTCTTTTTTGTATGTTCTTGCAACTATACAGAGATTGGGGTGTTGGCATTAAACCTCTTCTATCTACAGGCAGAATGGTTTAATTTTTGCTAGTATATGTAACAGAAAAACTGTTCTAGAATAACATGCCCTTCAGATACCTTATTCATTCTGCACCTGAGATCTAGTCTAAGAGTGTGTATATGGACTATCAATAGAGGTGGATTAGGTGAGCAAAACCTAATTTTATAGTTACTGTCATTTTTACATATTTGAACTTCCCTGTACAACACAGTGGAGTGAGAACTACCAAGAGTGACATCAAAACTTCTGATCCTCTGCTGCTTAAATAAGCAACAGGAAAAGTGGCAGTTTAACTGTTGTGACAATTGAATTTACTCAGCTATGCTTGATGTTCTATGGTCAACTTCACTATGAAATAGATATATCAAGTTTAAAAAATAAAACAAACCTGTATATTTAATTTCATGTATAAAAAATAAAACTATATATCAGAATTTTAAACACAGAATTGAGAAGCAGTAGCTTTATGATTTCCCCTTATATCTGGGAAATATTTAAAAATTGTTTAAAATAATCTTTTCCTATTCAGAAGGCTCATATAGTTCTTCATTATTCCTTGACTCACAAATTAAATACAACACTCAGGTTTCTTGCATGCAACTTTGATGACCTCTCAACTTAAATATGCCATCAAAATCTGCATTCCCTATCCTGTCTACAGGATATAAGACTATGTGGGACTTAAAATCAGGGTCAAATTTTCATGATGAGAACATTAATAATTGCATTGTAAAACAATGCTCTGAACAATCATGAATTTTAAGAATAATCTAAAAATATCCAATCATGAAAAAAGCAGTATCATAAAAGGAATTAATAGCCTATAACTATCCAAATGCAAAATCTCTTGTGTGTTCACAAAAGTCTCCAGAACAGGCAAGCATTAGCAGATAGATTTTTGGTAGATTGGTTTTGTTTGTTTCCATTTTTCTTGTGAGGCATATTTATTTAATAACTGCTCTCAGTTTTAACTAAGAAGGGCAAACTTTAGCAGCACAAGAACAGTTTAAGTGAGAGTATAATGCACAACAGCCAATGCTCAGTTTTTCTTTTTCATGTCCAACTCTAGTGTACAGCATGCTCATGCTTGCTCTGTAACAGCATTACTTGATGCCCATTAATATGCTTGCAGAAGTCATGTTAGACCTGATGGAGCAGGTCCAGAGGAGGGCCATGAAGATGATCAGGGGTCTGTAATACTTCTCCTACGAGGACAGCCTGAGGGAGCTGGGATCGTCCAGCCTGGAGAAGAGAAAGCTCCAGGGAGATCTTACAGCCACCTTAGAGTACCTAAAGTGAGCTTAAAAAAAAAGACTGGAGAGGGACTGTTTACAAAGGCCTACAGTGAAAGGACTAGGGACAATGGTGTTAAATTAGAAAGCACTGGATTTAGATTAGACATAACGAAGAAGTTCTTTCCCAGGAGAGTGGTGGAACACTGGAACAGCTTGCCCAGGGAGGTGGTTGAAGCCCCATCCCTGGAGACGTTCAAGGTGGGGCTTGATGAGGTTCTGAGTAACCTGCTGTAGTTGCAGATATCCCTGCTCTCAGCAGGATGGTTGGGACTAGATGAATTCTAGAGGTCGCTTTCAACCCAGACATTTCTATGATGCTATGTTCAACTTGGTTTTTCCTTAGAGCACTAAATTCTATTTGTTACACTCATGACAACTGTGACAGTTAAACCGTGGCACGCCTTTCTAACCGAACACATCCGGATGGAAATGGGAAAAACTGCAGTGTTCCTGCCGTTAGTTTAGAAGGGAACAACATCTAGACTGCCCTGCTCCTTAACAGTGGCGAGGAAGCGCCGTTGCCTGGGCCTGGCTTGAGTGGCTGGCCTCCCAGCAACCATACTGAGAGCAGCCTTCCAGCTGCGGAGAGTGCCACACGGAGAGTGCCATCTACCGGTATTTCGCTGGGTAAATTGTCACAGGGGATATGCTGGCGAGGAGCTGCGGTGCCAATGCGCTGCAAAAGGCTTGCTTGAAACAAGAACCAAAATATGAGCGCTCTGCCGTACCTAGAGCTGTGGGGAGAGTCTCATGCCTACAGCAAATTAACTTTCGGAATCATAAGCAGTGGAAAAGGTGACAGAATAAATTAACACACGAAAGCAGGAAACAGTAATACAATGACAGACACATTAAAAAACAAAAACAAAAAACTGAATCAATCTTGGAATAGATAGTTGATTTGTCCTTAAAAATACAGTGCATGACCCTACATAGATGGGTCACCATGAAACCATGTAAATAAGGTTTGTCTAGGAATAAACAGGGGAAATACAAAAAGCCTGCATTGTCGACAATACTATTTGTACTGTCAAAACACTGAGGGAAGGAGGCAGATGGAGGAAGGGAACAGTTGTTTCTTTTGATTCTTTCTCCTAAATATATTTGCACGATGAGTCTTTCATTGAACCACCCCTGAGAGACACCAATGTTAAAATTCATCACAGTCTTAGATATATTGCTATGTAGAAAGCAAGGGTCTTAAAATCCCATTCTGCTGAAATTCTGAAAGTAGGGGTGAAAGGTCAGTGCTTCATTAACTGAATCAACTCAATTAAAACTGTAGTTTTATTAAAAAGTCAGGATGACCATAAAAAACCCCAGGTCATCTGTAGGACATCACTAAAAATCTCAGACATCCTGTGCTAAATTGGCAGTAAATTTGATGACATGGCCTATTTGAGGAGTAGCAATTTACTGCAAAATACTTTAATACAATGAATGCAACAGACATAATTCCACTAAATTTAGTCTAAACAAATATAACTTCAAGGTACTTCAAAATGTTGGTATGTGAAGGACAAGTATATGCCTTCCATTCTCCTGGAAAAAAATACTTCCATTTGGATGCTTTAATTAATTCTCCACAGGAGACACTGTAAGGATACTACAGAGAAAGATCTCACACAGGAGGCCTTGACATTAAATTTTCAGATTTATAACTCAAATTTTAATAATAATAACAACAACAACAAAATAAAAAACAACAACAACAGCAAAAATAAATCAACCAAACTGGTTTTACCTGAAACATTCAAGCAAGGCTGTGCAAGCAGGGGATTCTACTAAACACATACCACAATAAACTAATGGTTTAAAAAAATGTTTCCACAGTTGCTATTCAGAAAATAACGTGATGACATTAAAATTCTGGTACACCTCCCATTTCCCCAAAAGCAGAGAAACTCCAGCAAGCAAATGTTGCAGTTTTATTGCAAACACTAAATTGAGCAAAATGGAAATCCTTTACCTGAAAAGGCTATGTTTGCATTCTCAAAGAGGTACTCTAAAGTGGTGAGCTTTGCTCACTGAGTGCTGACAGTGTCCAAAGGAAATAATAATATGGTCTCTGTTTTCTAGTGCATACATTTGGAAATAAGTGGTGTCCACCACATTTCCACCAACACTGCACCGCTCAGCAGAAAACTGAGAAGTTAAACTCAAAAGAGGGGGAAGGAAAGAACTGCAGATCATAATTCAAAACCTTGATCTTATAGCAGAAATATCTCTGCAACATTCACAAATGATTAATAGATGGTTCAAAACTTTAGAGACACTTTTTAAAAAAATCATTTTTATTATTTCCATAGGGATAAATTTTTTAAATCAGTTCTATTGAAGAACTAGAAACTCACAGATGCAATTAAATTAAAACTTCCTGAATCAAAACTTTTACATCAATTTGGCATCATACCACCACCAGTTCAAAAGTTACCCAGAATAACACTGGTAGGAGAAACCATAAATGATAACTTATGAAAGTCGAAACACACAGGTTTCATTAGGTATTTTTAGAAAATATTAACAAAAATAATAGTATAATTCCAGTACAATTAAAAACTACACTATCAAAGAACACCTATTAATTTTTGTGGCCATTAATATAATGTGTTTTTGCACAGGATAAAGATACCCAAAAGAACTACACATTTCTAGAAGGAAAATTTGCCCCAAGACCAAAACCCATCTCTAAAAATATGTGCCAAAGTGACAGGCCTTCCACCCCTAGGTTTAAGCTATTATACATAGTCTTGTTCCTTTGCATTCCTTTGAGGGAAAGCAAAGTATTGAAAGGATGTATAATATTATTTTAAAAAATCAAAAATAGGGATATTAACTGTTCCTGTTTTACCCAACCTGGGGGAGACCCAGTTAATAAAATTGAAATCTACTTCAGAAAAATCTCTCCTGTGGCTGCAATGTGATTGCAAGAGTAACCCTGAGTGAAAGGAAGCTGTTCTAGCCCCACCAGGCAGAAGCCCATGGCAGCACCACACTTACTCCACAGCTCCAAAACATTCAGCTCAGAGAAGGCCAGCTGGAGAAACTACATCATTTTCTTAGAGACCATTTTCACTAGGTCACCATCAGCAAGTTCGCAGATGACACCAAGCTGAGTGGTGCTGCCAAAAGGCTGGAGGGATGGGATGTCATCCAAAGGGACCTGGATAGGCTGGAGAGGTGGGCCCAGGTGAACCTCATGAGGTTCAACAAGACTAAGTGCAGGGTCCTGTACCTGGGTCAGAGTAACCCTCACTATCAATACAGGCTGGGGGATGAGGTGCTGGAAAGCAGCTCTGCAGAAAAGGGCTTGGGGGTGTTGGTGGATGAGAAGCTGGACATGAGCCAACAGTGTGCACTTGTGGCCAAGAAGGCCAATTGTATCCTGGGCTGCATCAAGAGAAGTGTGGCCAGCAGATCAAGAGAAGTGATTTTGCCCCTCTGCTCTGGTGAGACCTCACCTGGAGTACTGCATCCAGTTCTGGAGCCCTCAGCACAGGAAACACATGGATCTGATCAAGCAGGTCCAGAGGAGAGCCATAAAGATGATCAGGGAAACACCTCTCCTGCGAGGACAGGCTGAAGGAGCTGGGGTTGTTCAGCCTGGAGAAGGCTCTCGGAAGATCTGATAGCTACCTTTCAGTACCTGAAGGGGACCTACAGAAAGGCTGGAGAGGTGCTGTTTATGAGGGCCTGTAGTGAAAGGACGAGGGGTAATGGGTTTAAATTAGAGAAGAGAAGTTTTAGACTGGATCTCAGGAAGAAGTTCTTTACCTTGACAGAGGTAGAGTAATGGAATAGGCTCCCCAGGTAGGTGGTTGAGGTCCCATCCCTGGAGATATTCAAGGTGAGGTTGGACAAGGCTCTGAGCAGCCTGGTCTGGTTGAGGGTGTCCCTGCTCACTGCAAGCGGGCTGGATTAGATGACCTTTGGAGGCACCTTCCAGCCCTAACCGTTCTATGATTCTATGATTCTTGAAATTCTGAATTTAATCTGATTTTAATTTAATCTGAATCTATTTTCTTACAGTTTAAAGTCATTACACCTTGTCCTTTTGCTTCATGGTCCTTGTAAAAAGTCCTTCTCCAGCTTCCCTGTAGGCCCCTTTTACACATTGAAAAGCCACTAGAAGGTGTCCCTTCAACCTTCCTTTCTCCAGACAGTACAACCTTAAGTTTCTCATCCTTTCTTCTTAGCAGAGGTGATCCAGTCCTCTGATCTTCTTCATGGTCCTCCTCTGGACTCACTCCAATAGGTCCATGTCCTTTTTATGTTGCAGATCCCAGAGCTGGACCCAGCACTGCAGGTGGTGTCTCAACAGCATGCAGTAGAACAGTAGAATCACCATTCTCAACCTACGGGTTATGCTTTTCTTGACACGGCCCAGGATACAGTTGGATTTCTGGGCTTCAAGTGCAGACTGCTGGGTCATGTTGAGTTTCTTGTCAACCAGAACCCCCAAATCCTTCTCCTCAGGGCTGTTCTCAATCCATTCTCAGCCCAGTCTGTATTTGTACTTGAGATGGCCCTGACCCATGTGCAGGGTCTTGTACTTGCCCTTGTTGAACTTGATGTGGTTCACGTGACCTCACCTCTCAAGCATGTCAAAGTCCCTCTGGATGGCATCTCAACCCTGCAGTGTGTTGACCACACCACACGGATTGGTGTCATCAGCAAGCTTGCTGAGGATGCACTTAATCCCAGTGTCCAAGTCCCCAGTATACAAATTAAATAGCTCCAGACCAAATAACAACCCTGCTACGCACCACTCATAGTCACTGGTCTCCATTTGTGCATTTTGTTCTTGACCACAACTCTTCTGTGACCACAACTCATCTAGCCAATTCCTTATCCACTGAGTGGTCCTTCCATCAAATCCATGCCTCTCCAATTTAGAAGCAAGGGTGTTGTGTAGGACAGTGTCTAATGCTTTTCACAAGTCCAGGCAGATGATGTTGGTTGCTCTGCCCTTATCCATCAATAAGGCAAAACTTCCGTAGATCACCAAGTTTGTCAGGTGCAATTTGCTCTTAGTGAAGCCATGTTGGCTGTCACCAGACACCTCCTTGTTTTCCATGTGCCTTAACATAGTTTCCAGGATGAACAAGAAAAGCTTCTACAAGTATGTTGGAGGTAAAAAGAAGCCTAAAGGCAGTGTGGGCTCACTGCTGTACCAAGTGGGTACCCTGGTGACTGAGGACAGAGAGAAGGCTGAGTTACTGAATGCCACCTTTGCCTTGGTCTTTACT
>JAOEGS010012444.1:0-15281 GCA_025447755.1 Corythornis vintsioides | reverse complement strand
GGAAATGGTGTTTGAATGTTAGCCAGCTTGCTTGAGCCCCCTTGCCCTCCAGAGCCCTATCCCATGGGACTTTTCCATCCCATCCCATTGCAGGGGGAATGTTGGAAAAACAAAATAGCTTTGGTGCCATGAGAGCCCTGCCCAGGAGTATCCACAACACAGTTGTGTTACCAGCACCTTTCCAGCTTCTGATACAAAGCGCAGCACTGGGAGGGCTGTTGTGGGGAAAATCAACTCCAGCTTATACTGACCCACTACAATCTCCACTACTTATTCCATGCCATTTGTGTCATGCTCAGACCCCACATAATATACATCTTAACTACTTCATCACATCAAACTCCAATCACTGAAATTTACTCTTACCAACACTTAACATCTTAATCTATGCACTTTAAAACCATCTTTATATCCAACATACAGATTAATACATTCTCCTAACTACTATTCCCTGTCTTTTAAAAGATAATATTACCTGGTGACACCTGGCAGGGGATGAGTAGAGCCCCATCTGTCAGGATGGATGTTTGGGACAGGAGAAGCAGTATGTTTGATTGTTGGGCACCAACACTGGCTAAGTTTATGTCATCACTGTACTGAGATTTTTGCAAAATCCACTCGTTGTTTCGGGTCATTCCTACTACATCACTTCCTGCAACATACAACTGGCATCACCCATTTCTTTGCCCCCAAGGTTGTCTTCATGTACACACCAGGTTTCCTTATCCTCCCAGACTACCCACCAAGTACACCCATGTCCTTGAGCAAAGACAGTCCCATGAGTGGGTTTGCCCTTTCCCAAATGAGGAACAGCCTCCACTGCTTTCCCCAGCCATTTCCCTGGTTGCACTACAGGGACCGTCTCTTCTCCCACTGTGTGTAGGGGTTTTGTTTGGGCAGGACCAGGACAAGTTAACAGATCCTCTGTTTTTAACCAGCCAAGAGGCTTCTTCTCAATTTATAACCCAGTGCTTCTGTCCCTCATTTCCCAACACTCAGCATAGTCTTTAGAAGTCTGTTACAGCTTTCAGTCTTTCCAGGGGCTTGTGGGTGATACTGTGTGTGATGCACCCACTCAGCACCATGTTTCTTCACCCAGGAGTTCACAAGGTTATTTCAGAAATGTGACTTGTTGGCTGACTTGATCCTCTCAGGAGTTCCATGTTGCCACAAAATTTGCCTTTTGAGACCCAATATGGTGTGGCAGGACACAGGGTATGTTTCGAGCCAACCAGCAAGCTGCTTCTCCCATGGTATGTAGAAATTGCCTTGGTGTGTTGGGGTCAGTGGTCCCATGTAATTGATTTGCCAGCCCTCACCATCAAAACCCAGCCACCTCCCTCTATGCCAGGGGGACTCTATCCTTGTGGCTCTCTTGACTGCAGCCCATATTGCACATTTATGAGTTACCTGTGTGATGGCCTCTGGTCAGGTCCACTCCTTGATCACAAGGCCATCTGTTTGTTGCATCTCTCCTTAGATGTCCTGATATTTCATGGGCCCATCAAGCTACATATAGCTCACCCTTATGCTCCCAGTCCAGGAGTAGCTGAGCTACTTTAGTATTGGCAGAGTTGTCTACCTGGTCATTGTTATGATGTTCTTCAATTGTGCGGCTTTTGGGCATATGAGCATCCACATGATGTACCTTAGAGACATGTTTTCCACTCAGGCAGTGATGTCCTGCCACAATGCAGCAGTCCAGATGGGTTTACCTCTGTGCTGCCAACTGTCCTTCTCTTGCAGCCACCCCCATGGGGCGTTAGCCAACATCCAGGAGCCAGTGTAGAGATAGAGCACTGGCCACTTTTCTCGTTCAGCAATCTCTAGGTCTAGTTGGATCGCTTTCACTTCTGAAAATTAACTTGACTCACCTTGTCCTTCAGTGGCCTCAATGACTTGTCTTGTGGTACTCCACAAAGCAGTTTTCTACTTTCAATGGTTTCTACCACACAACAGGATCCATCAGTAAGCAAAGCTTAACACCTTTCATCTTCCTGTAACTCATTATATGGCAGCATCTCTTGGACATGACTAATCTCCTCAGGGAGTGCTCCAAAATGTCTACCTTCTGGCCAGTTCATGATCTCTTCCAGGATCCCTGGAGAGTTGGGTTTCCCCAGTCAAGCTCACTGCATGATCAATGCTACCCTTTTTCTCCATGTTGCACTGGTTGCATGATCTGTAGATGGAATGTTTCCTCTGAACATCCAGAGAAGCACTGGGAAGAGGAGATGTGCCTCTGTACCATCAACTTCTGAAAGCAGCTCAAATCTCCTCATATGCTGCAAGTATCATTTTCAGTCAGGGTATCGTTAGCTTCTGATCCCTGATATGTCTGGCTCCAGAACCCTAATGGCCAACCTTGAGTTTCTCCTGATGTTCTCTGCCAGGCACTCCAGGTGAGACCATGATCCCCAGCTGCTGTATAGAGTCCATTCTGCATAGACAGTCTGTGTAAACATGCCCAAGATCTACCGCATGAGCTATCTCCTGTTTGATGTGCTCAAAGGCTTGATTTTGCTCAGGGCCCCACTCAAAATGGATCTTCTTTTGAGTTACAAAATTACTAACCCAGAATATGCATTCTCCAGAACCCCACAAGGCACAGGAGAGCTTGTGTTTCCTTCTTGTTTACTAGTGGGGATGCAGTTGCTATCTTGTTCACAGCATCCATAGGCACATGACAGTGTCCATCCTGTGCAGGTGCCTTGAGGTTGCTTTTCTTTAGGGCCAAACCAGCTCTCAAAAGGATCTGAATTAATCTTTTCCTTTCTTAAACATTTCTTCTGCTTTGTTGTCACACACAGTAATGTCATCAATGCATTGTAGATGTTCAGGGGCATAACATTTTTCCAGTGCAGTTCACATTAGTCAATGACAAATGATGGGGCCGTGCTTCAGTCCCTGGGGCAATCAATTCCAGGTGTACTGGACATCCCTTCATGTGAAAGCAAACTGCAGCCTTCACTCTTCTGCCAAAGAAATTGAAAAAAATGCTTCAGCAATGTTAACTGCAGCATACCACTTTGAACTTTGAACCCAGTTTGTACTGTAACTCCAATATACCTGGTACAGTAGCACTCTGGCGGCATCTCTTCATTCAGGCCATGATAGACTGCTGTTAACCTCCTCTCTCCATCAGACTTGTGCACTGGCCGTATGGGCCTATAAAAAGGTGAGTGGTTTTTACTGATGACACCTTGGCTCTCCAGTTGATGTATCAGCTCATGGATGGTAGCCAGAGAGTCTCAGTTTGTGTGATGTTGCCATCGGTGCACTGTCATAGCAACTGGCCACTGTTCTTCAACTCGGAGCAGTCTCACAGCAAAGGGATCTCCCGAGAGGCCAGACAGGGTAGATAGCTGTTTGATCTTCTCTGTATTCACAGCAGCTACACCAAAAGCCCATCAGTGTCCCTTTGGGTCCTTGAAGTACTCACTCTTAAGGCAGTCTGTGCTAAGGATAGAGGGACTCTAGGCCAGTCACAATGGGATGATTCTCCCTCTTATCCCCAGTTAAGCGCACCTCAGCCTTCAGTACAGATAATTCTTGGCATCCCCCTGTCACTCCTGAGATCCAGATGGGTTCTGTGCCTTGTGGTACCAGTGTACACTGTGCACCAGTATCTACCAAACCTGTATACCTCTGTGGGTTTGATGTGACAGGCCATTGAATCCACACAGCCCAGTAGTTCCTTTCCTCTTCCTGGCCAGTAGCAGAGTTCCTCTATTTCTGTTCCTGATCAGAATATTCCCTGTTTTTACCCTTGCCATGCCAGACCAGAAGTCCCCTCCTCAGGATCAAGGGGTGTCATCTTAGTCTTCCCATATCTGCTAGACCACCTATTACCTTCATGTGTTTCTGTAGTAACAACACTGATGACCTTCTTGGGTGGCCTATTCTTGACAGTTGTTTTCCTTCTCAGCTTATGTACCCAAGCTTCCAGCTTCAGGGTGGGTTCACCATCTCACTTCCTCATGTCCTTCCCCTCGTCATGCAGGAAGAGCCAGAGTGTGCCATGTGGCATGTGCCTGGGGCTCCCTTTCCTTCTGACTGGGGCAGGAGAGGACTGATTTCTTGAGGTGGCTCTGACATCCAGGGCACATAGCCCATAGTCATGAGGAGGTACAAAGATTTTCTTCAAAGTTTTGGAGCCAAGAAGACACTGTCTCCACAGTTGGTGTGGCCAGACCAGAGACCTTCCATATGTCCATTTCCAGGTAGTATATTACTGCCAAGATAGCAGAATATTCCACTGGGGCACCTTTAATCATCTTTCTCCACATGGCTTGCTGTTTGCATGGAACATCCTCTGGATCATTGGGGCCCTTATCATCATCTAGATCACCAGAGATTACTTCCAACACTGCTAATACTCTCAGGTACTGTATGCTTTCATCTGTAGTAGTCCACTTTCCTGGGAAGCTGGACCTTATAAGATCTTCCTTCTATGGGTACCTTGCCTTCATGCTGGAAAGGAGCCATGTCCAGAGACTGAAAATTGCTGCCTCTTTTCAAATTCCCCTCTCAGTTCACCAATCTTGAACTAGGGACCCCAGCGGTTGGGCTTCCTTTCCTTCCAGTTGCTGAGTGTCAGCCCCATTGTCCCAGCATGGAAGCAACCAGGCTGCAATCTGCTCCTCTGGCTGGTGGCTGTAGTCCTTCTGAATGTTCCAAAGTTCTGAAAAGGTCAGGGACAAGGTAGTTTCCATCTCCTGTGTGAGCTCTCATTTCTTTCTCCAGTCTCTTCATTGGAGAACCAGCTCCTTGATCAAGCTTTTCCTCTTTTTCTTCCTCCCTTGATAATAGAAGATACAGATCTCTTGTTCTCCTGGTCCAATTTTTCACTACCAGGGCAATTACTGTAGTTATTGATGATGTTGTTTGGGTCCTTTTCTCAACCAGGGTGTTCTCAAGGAGAGATACCTTGGTGTCCTGGTGAACAATAAGGTTTCCATGGGACAGCAATGTGCCCTTGTGGCCAGGAAGGCCAATGGTAACCTGAGGTGCATAAAGAAGAGTGTGGCCAGCAGGTCAAGGTAGGTTCTCCTTCCCATCTACCCTGCCCTAGTGAGACCACACCTGGAGTATTGTGTCTGGTTCTGGTCTCACCAGTTCAAGAGGGACAGGGAAATGCTAGAGAGACCAACAGAGAGCTACAAAGATGATAAGGGACTGGAACATGAGGAAAGGCTGGGAGCCCTGGGACTGTTTAGCCTGGAAAAAAGAAGACTGAGAGGTGATCTTATTAATGTTTGCAAGTATCTGAAGGGTGGGTGTGAAGTAGATGGGGACAGTCTCTTTTCAGTGGTGTCCTGTGACAGGATAAGAGGTAATGGTAGTAAGGTGAAACATAGGAAGTTCCACCTCAACAAGAGGAAAAAAATTTTCATTGTGAGAGCAACAGAGCCCTGGAACAGGCTACCCAGAGAGGTGGTAGATTCTCTTTCTCTGGAGACTTTCAAGACCCACCCAGAATGTTCCTGCATTGGTGGAGGGGGTTGATTGTCTCCAAAGGTCCCTTCCAATCCTTACTATTCTATGATTCCATGCTTTTATGATCTCCATGAGATAGCTCCCCAGCACAGTAACACCACCAAAGCTATCATGGAGCACATAGACATTATGTGGGTCAGCATATTCCCAAGTTCCCTCAGCCTTCCCACAAAATAACTCCCCCAGCACAGCAAGACAAGCAATACCAAGGCAAAGCACAGAGACATTGTTTGTATGGGTATGTTCCTGAGTTTAGCAAAATAGTGAGGTAAGCAGAGTAGCCACCAAACTCTGTGACCTGTTCTTAATCTTGCCAGTTAAGAACTACTAAGCTATAGCACACTTAATGTGAAACTGCTGTTGTTGTGCCCCACACTGGAAGACAAAAAGGGCTGTGGTAGTTTGACTGTGGCTGGGCACCAGGTGCCCATCAAGCTGCTCTATCATTCAACCCCTCCTCCTCTTCCTCTCCCACCCTCTAGGGTCAGGACGCCCTAGGGGGGAGTGATAAAGTCTCTTGGTGGGCACCTGGCATCCAGCCAAGGTCAAACTACCACATTATGTTTGAGGTCCAACATAGTACAGTGCTAGATGGTCTTCCTTCATCTTAATATCTAGTTTATCTAGTTTTACAATGCATCATGTTTTGATTTTTACATCTGTGTTGTAGTGATATTTTAGATATCACTTTCTACAGAACAAAGAATCATAGAATGTATTAGGTTGGAAAGGACCTCCAAAGGTCATCTAGTCCAACCCCTGCAGTAAGCAAGGACATGTCTAACTAGGTCTGGATGCTCAGAGCCTCATCAAGCCTGGCTTTGAATGTCTCCAGGGATGGGACCTCTACCACCTCTAAAAAGATGTAGATAAGAGTTTTTTGACAGTTGTTTTAGACAACTGTTTTTTTCCTACTGAAGTTCAAAGTCTTTTTCCTCCTTACAGACAGGTGAACTCTCTCCTGTAGTTCTTTGTGCATAGCCAAGGAAACAGATTTAATGAGTGCTGTATATTCGCACACAGAAAGAACTGAAATCCCCTAAGTAGGCAGATAAATCATTAGCAGGTAGAGGACAAAGAAACAATCTGATTTCCAAACTGAATTAATCTGAAAATAGTGCAAGTTATAGAAGGTGTATTCTTTAACAGCATGCTGTAGCACTGAACAGTGCTATGAGACTCTCAACTATGAAAAATAAGTTCAGAACTTCTCTGTTTCCTCTTATTGATGCTTATTAGGTTAGGGTGGGTTTTTTTGGTTTTTTGGGGGGTTCTTTTTTATAGCCTCATTATGTCACAACTGTTATTCTAGAAAATAAAAGCTCCTTAATATTTTTTGAGAAAATAATTTCACAAGTCTAATTTACGGGAATGAGGTTAACTTTGACATCTGGCTTTAGAGTTGTGAACTCAGGACATGGAATGGAATGGAACAAAAATGGGATGATGAATCTGATGTGGTGGTGGTGGATTTATGGCTGGACTTCATGGTCTTAAAGAGACTTCCAACCAAAATGATTTCTACTTCTATGTTTTACTTGTCTTCAGATAATTACCTGAAAATGAGTATAAATGGAAGAAAATGTAGGAATGCAATCAAGATGGTGACTGTATAGCAAACATGCTACACTTTTTTAAAGCTTAACTCAACATTTTCATGTATTACAGTCCCTTCTACAACATGAGCTTTTGAGTAGCCTTACAGAGAAATCAGCTTGAAATACTTCTGTAACTACCTATGTATATTATGAATAAATACATTAGGTCCACTTTATAAAGGCAAGGGTCTCTCTGTAAGTAGATTACAAATTCAGTCTGACTGAGTATATGAATTACTATTCCAAAGATCATGTTATCTATATTGTGATTGGACTGCTAGTGTTTCAGTAAAGCAGATATTTGTACTGCTTCATTTGCTTCCCAGAGAGCTTTGAATTATCTAGATGCTTCTCTCTATCCTTCTTTTTATTTAGATACCTGTTGAAGAATCCTGCCTGAATTGACTAGCTGAATAACTTACAGTTAAGTGACTCCATGGAAACTGCCTTTTAAAGGCAACTGCAGACTGTAATAGGTTTTGGCAGGGATTTAAGTGCCTGTAAGCAGTTATCATTATGATGAAGTATTAAACTAAGGAGGTTTGGAGATACTATAAGCACGTGGTTTCTCAGTTTTTGCTTTAATTTGGGAAGTCTGCTCAGGAGATTGTGAACTACATTAGCTATCACTGGGTTATCTCACCCAAGGAAAGCAATCTGAGAATTAATAAAATTTGTCTTGAAGCCATTGTTATGTGCCACATGGTAGAACTTGCAGTTTTAATATAGATTCTATCACCAGCTTCCACTGTTGTGTAATCTTAATCACCACTGAGTGTGTAACACCAGTGAATAAAAGGTGTTAAATGACATGTGATCAATAATTTATTTGTTAGCACAGTATTGTTTACTATGAAATGACCTTGATGGGAAGTACCTTGCAAGTAACTTCATTATTTTTTGCCATATCATTTACTGAAGAAAAAAGTAAATTTCATTAATGTGATTTTTTTCTGATAACCAATTGGTTTTTTTATTGAATTGTGAAAAATGAAACCTGCAGGCTGTGAGCTGCAGTTTGAAATGGTACAGCAACCGTTCTCAAGAACCAGGAATAGGACTCACTATTGTAGGTCTCAACTTTGGTCTTCGCAATTATCTGCCCCCAGTTCTGAATTTAAAACAACTGGGAAGTTGCTCACTGTTATATTTCAGTACTAACTGACCAACCCACTCATATGATATTTTGCTGTTTGCTCATGGTATTTCTGTTACTAAGTTCTTTGTGGTGCTGGATGGGTTCAAAACCAGGATTCTTAATAGTGGCAGCTGTCTAAGTTTCTGTATGAGATGCTATATGTACTGCTGCAGCATTCAAGATTCACTAGGCTATACTAATAATCCATTCAAGTGTCTGCATTTATCCCAACAGAAGCAAAGTGGAAAAATAAAGTGTAAAGGTTGCGGAACCTCTTTACCTGGATCATCTTTCAATTATTTGCCTTGATGGTGGCACCAACATCTTGGGCATGTGTTGCACAAGTGATACTCTTATAACCCTATGTGGAAGAGGACAAAAGTATATAAGGCTATGCATTGGAAAAAAATGATCTAACCACATAGAATTAATTTCTTGGGTAAAAACAATGGCTTGGGAAAGATTTTTTTGTCTTTTGTTCAATATTCTGACATGTGACATATTTTTCTCCTTGATGAGAAAAACAGGGTGTCATTTCCTATATGCCTAATGTTTGAAATGCTTCTACATTTAGGACAGGGACTGGCACCATAAGGCATGGCAGAGACTTTTTTTTAATGGTCACATTCCTCCCGGTGTCGCTGTCAGACAGGCTAAAACCTGCCCAAGGGTGACACAGCTGCAATCCCTCCTGTGTGGAGCAGCCTTTGCCTTCGCTAGCCAGCTGTGTAAGGCACAGACCTCTTCCACCTGAATGTCTCATCTATTCCAGCACACCTATTTCTGAGCTGATAATTAAATATATCTTATTCTGCAAAAGCCTCATTAGGGAAATTGTTACATAAAACATTAACTCCAAGAGCCAAAGGATAAAAATAATAGTGTTTTGTCTGAGTACTCATCTCTAGGGAAGAGCAAATTGTTTATTAGCATGCATTACCCAGTAATTTACTGTTCTCTGGCATTACAGCTCTGTTTCCCTGAAACCTGATTTAAAGGTGGAGTTAAAGAGAAGAAACAGTTCAAGATGTATCTCTGAACTTCAGAGGCAAGCACTTCTTTATCTTACATTAAAGTCTGGAAAGCTGGAAGTCAGTGGTAACTGTATTTCACTCTTCCCTGGCACTATCCTTACAGGTGCCTCAAACCTCCTTAAATGCAATAGTGAAGTCCCGAAGTCAACATCAACTGTTCACTTATTCAGGGGAGCATTATAGTATTAATGAAATGGTAGCATACAAGTTTAGAAATGAGAGACTGCCCAAGGAGGTGATTGAATCACAATCCCTGGGTGTATTTAAGGGTCGTTTGGATGGTGTTTTGAGGGACGTGGTTTATGGGTGAACTCTGTAGAGTAGGGCTGATGGTTGGACTGGATGATTCCAGGGGTCTTTTCCAACCTGAATGATTCTATGATTTAGAATAGAAGTATCTTATCACCAGAAGTATGCATTATCACCAGAAGTATGCAGGATACTCATATAATCCCAGAATATAAACCTCTTTCTAGCTTATATGTGACTGTATTAACTTAGAACTATTAGTGCTTATTATTATTTGTTCGAGAAATAAGGGATATCCATTTGCCCCATAAAGAATAAAGACATTCTTCCTGTCAGTTTGATGCAGGTACTTGGTTTATTGTCTTGGTTTAAAGAAGAATAGCAGAGTAAGGTTTCATGATGTAGTGCTTTGCTATGGTATTAAATCTTTGTAGGTTGAAAAAGCAAGTTGAGGGTCTTAGCTGAAGGAAAGGGTGTATAGGATCATGAAGTAATAGCAAAAGCGGACAGAAAATTACAGCAATCAGAAAAAAAGTCAGAGATGGAGCACAGGGTAGGAAATCTAAAAATGGTGAATCAAGCATTGCTGTTCCAAAACAGGCTTAACAAATGCTGGCTGATGCGACCCCATCTTGCCTGGTAGCTTCCTTTCCACATTTCTTGGTTAGCTGTGTTGCTGATTTTTGTGGGTTTGGTTTGTTTGGTTGTTTTTTTTTTTTTTTTTTTATCTATACTATAGCTGTGTAAAGCAAGCTGCTGGAAGGCAGCAACTGGTCACTGACTACAGAAAAAGGAAGCACCTTGAAAGTGAGGATGAAGAATTCAAAGCCACCAGCAAAGGAGGTAGTGAAGGCAGGGTGAAAGATACAGGCAACATTACAAATGAGAGGACCTGCGGCTGGTGGTTGGGATTCTGGGTATTAAATTGTGAACACTGGGGAAGACAAGGTTGGACTATTGCAAATGGGAGTTTTGTGCAGAGTACACAGAATAGGATAGATTGAAAAAGCATGTTTTTGACTATTGTATAAAAGAACAAATGGATTAGAGAATTACTGAATGAAGAGAACAGGGAAAGGAGACAAAGACGAGAGAACAAGCAAGGCAGATAAAGCACAGACAGACATACTTACTATGAAGCAATACTGTCCTAAACCTCAAAATCTGTTAAGAGTTCATTGATGGAAGCACAACTCTAGCAGCAAGACAGGCTGTCAAAACTATTTATTGTTATTGAGGAAAAAACTACCTTTACAAAGGAAAGCAACTGAAAACAAAAGAAACATTCTTGTTTTGGTGGTTGAGTTTTAGTTCATGCTTTCTTTACTAGAAATTGTACCAATGTCATTCCGCATGTTTTGTGTAAAACGATAAAAACCCCCACACAAATCTGTTTGTTCTCTGATTTTTTGTTGTTGTTGTTGGGTTTTTTTCTTTTGTTTTGTTTTTCAAAACAGCTCTGATGCATTAATCCATGCATTTCAAATCTCTGCGTTTGTTACATTTTCGTCAGCCAATATTTGTGTAAGTACTCTAGCTTGCATGCTGATTGTATCACTAACTCTTCTGGCTGTTTACTGCCTTCTTTCTGAACAATAAATACTGAAAGTTCACAGACAGGCCAACCCTTATGCTGTGTTATTCCATGCTATTTTGTTCTTACAGGAAATAGTAAGTACAAAGCATACTTTGCCCAACTCTTTTTATGAGTCCTTCAAATTTGAAATTTCCTAATTACTGAAGTGAGAATTTTGTCTTTTCTGAGACCGTGAGCTAGTTTCTTTTGAGGCCTTTTTGAATCTGTGCTAAGATGTTGGTATTTCAAAGTCTGCTGGGTTTGAAAATAATAGGTTATTGTCTTTGGCTTACAAGGGCCCTCAGCTAATCAGAAAATATATTTTGAATTCTATATGTAAGCTGCTAAGAAAAGTTGTTTTCCAAGGTGGGTTTAAATACAAGGATACCATGGTCTTTCAATATTTCCCTACCAGAGATCCAATGAGTTCTGAATTACAGTGGATATGACCCAAGTCAGTAAAATTAATTTTCCCCTTAAATACCTATACACCAACATGTATTTTCTATAACATCTCCATGACTTTTGAATTTGTTTAAATTGTTTATCTAATCGATCATTCTGTAGTTTCTTACTCCCCAGCACTGAGGTGAGATAGTCAACCTTATGGTTCAGTAAATCAATAGAGCACACAAGGAAATATTTTTACTCTTGTTTTCTCATTATTCTGGTTTAGCACTTTTGCTGTCTGAACTCTGTGTAGTTCTGTGTAATTACTCCAGAATAATATTGGCTGGAAGTGGAGTATCTGGATCTGTATGTGTCTCTGACAGGCCTCTTAGTTAAGACTCAAGGTATTAATTTTTACTTTCATCCACCAAGATTGGATTAATACAGTGAACACAGACAAAGCACAAATCAGGTTTTTCTGCCCATAGGAGATCAATGTGTTCTTACCCTGAATGACAATGACAGAGTAAGAATGACAATCATGGAAATAACAGTCATTTCCAACTCCCCCTTCCTCTACCCAACTGGTTACTCATATTTCAAATCTATTTAACAGAGGTGATGCAATATACCTTTGCACTCTGGACTTTGCACAAAATGACCCCGGCTGATTTTCCTGGAAGCAAATTAGGGATACTGATGGCACTGCACCACAGACATACTGGTGGGGATGGGAAGCAACAGCACGTGACCAGGAAAGGAGGGGTATGGGTAGAGTGGCACTGATATGGGTCTTTAGCAAAGGCAACTGCTGTCAGGTTGGACAACGGTCACAGTCTGCCTCACTTAAGTACTAAATGGTAGAGGAGATGTAAATGTGCATGTTTACTGTCTGAAATTACTCAGACAGCTGTATGACCAAACACTTAAGAATCAAGCAATGCTGATTTCTTTACACTTCTTTTTAATCACAGGAAAGACACGGGCTGCTCAACCTTATGAGTGGTGCAATAAATAATGTAGCTGGTCACAGGTGTTTTATGAGGGCATACCCAGAGATATGTAAGTGCTAGAAAGTGTGGAAAGACAGGTAGTGTAGGTTATTCAAAAAGTCCTGCACTTGGGTGGCCTACCTCATGACACATGCTGTCCAGTAAAACCCCAGGTACACAACTTACTTATCAGCCAACCTTAGGAGAGGAACAGGCCAATTGCATGTGACTTAGAGGAACAAGAAGAAACACTGAGCCTACAACAGAGGTGTGAATGTGTATTTTCCATTGTTTGGCTCATTTACTATTCCGTAATTGTGGTCTCACTAGGACAAATGAATTTTTGTAGTAAAATTGACATTTTTTTTTTTTTTTCCCTCAAGAACCTATATTGAAAGTAACAGCTTGGCAGCAACTTGTGCAGTGCTTCTTGTGTGTTGTTATTTGCATTGATGCCAAAAGACTGTCAGTGCCCTGAGCCAGATGCCACTGTTTGCTGATACCTCTGAGCCAGTATACACACACCCACGGCAGCAATTCACACTTAAATTGCATTATCATATGTGTTATATAATGGTATGTGATCCAAAGCAGTGGGGAAATGCCCAGAGATTCCAAATAAAGATCATCACAACAGAGACACTTTAATTCTCTAGACAATTTCTTGATCACAAGGTGATTAGATAGCCTTGGCTGCTAATAATTAATGTTTGATGAGGCATATTTTCTAACTACTTTCTTAATAAGGTTGTCAAGACAATTTCAGCACATAAAAGATGTGTGTTTCACTTGCTCAAATTGCACATCCTTGTTACTCTGCAACAGTGACAAACTTTTGCAGCACTTAATGTTACACTTTTCATCCCCAGTAAGGACACTGCAGTATCCTGTCATGAGACTGTGATCATTAGCCTGTGTGCAAACTGACAACATTTTTTATGTCAAGTTCAACATAGGGAGGAATAGTTCTCCTAGGGCTTCCACATTCCCTGATGGGACTAGTGTAGGGTGAGCATCCACTAGAAGAACATTACCTCACCCAACAGAAGTGTCACACAGCTTTATGTGGTGGTATCACCAGGGAAAGTAGCAGCTAGCAAAAGTGATGAAATAGCTGGAGGTTTAATTTTTTCACTTTGAAGGTATTTTATGGAAGGATTTTACCTGGGGATGATGGGAGCAGAACTGTTCTTCTGCATGGGGCACTTTCCCAGGCAGAGCCAGGAAAGGGCAGTAGGGAAATCCAGCACTGATCTGAGCTTTCCAAGTCCAGACTCCCAAGCACCCATCTAGCATAGCCCAGGACACCATACCAAAATAATTTAGTGGCTAAAGCAGCATAGCTGTTACATACTCATCCATGCTTGGGTTGTATTGTAATGAGTTTTTACTTGTTGAAAAGCACTGTCAAGAGAGAAAAAAAGAAAGCCATGTTCTGTGATTTGGACATTAATATCTCTGTTTTTCTAATGTGATTCAAATACATCTGTTTTATTTAGTATATTCTTGCATGCTGTGAAAGAAAGAATGAATCAATTCAAATCAGAATAAATACCTGCACTCTGGAAAACAAACTAAAGACTGCTCAATCTGAGACCTGAAAAAAAAAAAGGTGAGCTTCAGAAAGACAGAAAAAAATCTTTATAAAAGAACACAGTATAGAACATTGTATAGTTGTTACTGTATATCTCTAACAGAAAAAGAGCCACATTTTTTTCACCAGATGCATAAACATAAATTGAATTTATTGTATTAGCTTAAACACCTTATTATAAATAGTAAAACAAACCCAGGATTTGATGGCTCTGCTTCTTAAAGCAGAGCTGATTCATGAGAAAAAGTGAATAGGTAAAGAAAACCGGTAAGCTGAGAAAGTTATGTTGGTGCCTGGAGACTAGTTTCAGTTTTCAAAACAAGGACTAAGCACTTACCCAGAAGCATACTTGCTGTGACAGACATGGTTCCAATTTTAACTTAAGGCTGCACAACTTTAAAAAAAGAATTTGGTTACAAAGAATCACAGAATAGGCTGACTTGGAAGGTACCTTAAGGATCATCTAGTTCCAGCCCTGTGCCCCCTCCCCTTCCATGGGCAGGTACACCTCGCACTAGACCAGGTTGCTCAGAGCCTCATCCTACCTCAACTTCACAGAATCGCAGAACCGCAAGAATCACAGAATGTTAGGTATTGCAAGGGACCTAGAAAGATCATCTAGTCCAACCCCCCTGACACAGCAGGATCACCTAGACCAAGTCACCCAGGAACACATCCAGGCCGGTCTTAAGTGTCTCCAGAGATGGAGACTCCACAACCTCCCTGGGCAGCCCCTTCCAGGCTCTGTCATTCTCACTGGAAATTTTTTTTTCCTTGTGTTTCTCCTAAACCTCTTGTGCTCCAACTTACTCCCATTGCTTCTTGACCTGTCATTGGATGACATTGAGAAGAGTCTGGCTTCATCCTCTCTACACTCACCTTTAATATATTGATAGACATTAATGAGGTCCCCCCTCAGTCTCCTCTTCTCCAGGCTAAAATGCCCCAGCTCTCTCAGCCTCTCCTCATAAGGGAGATACTCCCAAGTGGCCTGTCCCTCCTTCCATGTTTTAAGTATTTCCCTCTTTAGTTGAAGTTTGTCCAGTAGTGCCCTGCTCAACCATACAGGTCTCCTAACTCTCTTACTAGATTTCCTGCTCTTTGGGATACACTGATCCTGAGCCTGGTGTAAATGGTGTTTGAATATTAGCCAGCTTGCTTGGGCCCCTTTGCCCTCCAGAGCCCTGTCCCATGGGACTTTTCCAAGCAGT
>JAOEGS010012443.1:0-15339 GCA_025447755.1 Corythornis vintsioides | reverse complement strand
AAAAAAGAGAATTTAGTAGTAATAAAAAAACAAATAAAATAAAAAAGAGAGGGGAGGCGAGAGGGGAGGGGGGGGGGGGGGGGGGGGGGGGGGGGGGTGTTGGTTGGTTGATTGGGTTGGGGTTGATTTTTTTAAGTTACTGGAAGTTTTATATAAAGATAATACTCTCTTTTCAGATGAAAAAAGAAATGGCTACCTGAAAAGAGGCCCTGATCCACCCAGATCATTTTGGGGTTTTTACAAGAATGTGAAATTATGGAGACATTTCCCTTGTAAAGATTATTACTCCTTTTCCCTTGTCTCTTGTTAACCTTTTTCTTGAAAGCAAGCAAAATTAAATCCTAAGAGACCTTTTTTTCCTTCAGTATCCTACCTGCACATTAATAGCTGTGTGCAAAAACTTCTGCAATGATCTGAGCTTTAGAGAAAGTCTGTGGAAGCTGCTAGATGAAATGCTTTAGGGTAGGTAGAGTAGCTCAGTGTTGCAATGGCTTCTGCAACAGCTGTTAGAGCAGAGAATATCCTCAGACACTACTAACCAAAACAGCCCCTCCCTCCACAAACCCTCCTGGATGCCAGGAATGGGTAAGCTCAGGAGGAAGGGGACCCATGCCCACCCCTGTGGAATTCTCCTATATCACAAGGACTCTCTTCTCTAGGCATGAGTTAGGCACAGTGTTATAGTTGCAAATAATCGCTCTTATTATTGCAAAAAAATGAGCAATAATATGAATGAACTATGCACCACATAGAGAAATGGCATTTTAATTGATGGCAAAGAGAAAGGATGATCAGAGCCAGGAAGCAGTTTCCATATGTGGAGAGATTTAGTAGGCTGGAACTTCTCAGCATAGAAATATCACAGAAGCAAATGAAATCTTGATTGGTATGAAGAATATGAATAGCACATAATTAATAACCAGCATCTCATAATAGCAGAGTTAATCAGGAATTGGTTTTAAAGCAAACAGAAGCTTTTCTGTATAGTGCAGAATATGTGCAGAATAACTGCAGAATGTGTTGCTGCAGCATATTGTGGAATTTCTTCTACTCTTCCAGTAACACCTGCTGTAGGTCACAGGGGACATGCACTGGGGTAGACATAGCTCTGTTTTGTACCAGAGCTGTATATCTTCTGTTCTCATGAAGAATTTTTTTCAGGGAGTATTTTCTTGTCACATATGTGGAAATCTAATCCATATGCAAAATACGTTTTAAGAAAATAAGATACTAGCAACAATGTGCACACATTTTAGTGTATACCCTTACATGCCTACTGTGGTGAGGCACTGGAACAGGCTGTCCAGATAGGTTGTGGATGCCCCATCCCTGGAATGTTCAATCCCAGGTTGGACAGGTCTCTGAGAAATGTGGTCTAGTGGAAGGTGTTCCTGCCCATGGCAGGGGTGTTGGAACCAGATGATCCTTAAGGTCCCTTCCTACCCAAACCATTCTTTGATTCTACATGTGGAGAACTTCCATCAACACAAAAGTAAGCTAAGCAAAAGTACTGTGGGTGAATATGCTACTTTTTAACTTGTATCTCTTCATGGATTAGTATAGTCTTTTATCTGAAAAGTCATCAGACTGTGACGCCTGAAATTCCAATTATATTCATAAGCATTCACTGCATTATCTTAAACTGTGAACCAACTACAATGTCTCTAATTGAAGTTGCCTCAGTGCATTGCACCAGATTTAATTCCTGAGTCATCTTCCAGTAATGAAATAGCTGTATTCAGGGCACAGCGTGAGAAATCATTTGATGGTTATGTTAAATTGTGTTGCAGCTACCTTTGGGGAGCATTAATTTATTTATTGTCTGTATGAAACCAACCACTACTCTCCTTTGTGAAAAAATAAATTGTTATACATACAAGCACTGCCTTAGACCAATCTGTTTAATTACCTGTTTCACATGTTCAGGAAAACTTGCAGATATTTTATGTTAGACTGAAGCAACCACTTCTGCTATCCTTCCTCTAAATTAATACATAATTTCTTCCCTGAAACACAAGGGATTTTCAAATATGGCTAGAAGTGTCTAAAGTATGCAATGAATTCCATAATTTGTGAGTTGTAAAACCTACTACCCAAAGCAAACAGCTGAACAGACCTTAAACCTAGGGAACTTAAGGCAAAGCATTTGCATCAATAATTGATTTTCTCTAGTAAAATAAAACATTACCAGTGTATTGTTGACCTTCTCCATTAAGCTCCCTGCAAGTCAAGAGTCGACTTCTGAACTTCTCATTTTCTTGAAGCATTTTTGAAATTACTTTCCAGACCTTAAGCCAGACTTTAGACTGAAAGATAAAATTCTCAGTAAAGCATAAAAAAAGGTTGCATTAGAACATCTATCTGTAGGGCAGAACTTTGAATTCTCCAACATGACTATGAAGACCAACTGGATTTTTTTGTTGTTGTTGAGTATTGGGAAGGGGGATATGTGAAGGAGAAATATATATGTGGGATATACTGGAAGAATCACATCCATTTAAAAGTCAGAAACCATAAATTACTGCATAATTTTCCACATGAGATATCCTCCTTTCTTGCCTAGAACTCTCGTTTATCCAGGACTTGTGAAGTGCCTTTGTATATAAGAAAAGCTTTATAAAAATGTGTGTAGAGCCATTAAACTCTCTTCAAAGTAATCCAAAATAGGGGGGGAAATAAGATTGCTTATTTTTACAGGAACAAAAAATTTCCCATGTAATCCCCCAACAGCAGCATAACACAGACCCCATGCTGAGATTCCAGAGCAGCAATGGCCTTGCCTATTTCATCTCAAATCCATATTACTCTGCTTTATAGACATTGATGACCTGTATATTAGAGGCATAAAGCTCTGCCTATAGTGGGCACATTTCAAACTTGAGCACTGACAATATAAATTGGAGCTGTTGACAAAGGCATTCAGACCAAGAGGCAGCCTAACAAATATAAAAGGCTGTTAATGTGCCAACGTTAAGACTTTTTCCGGACCCCATCTGTGAAGCTAGTTTTAAAATAATGCCTTTCTCACATACATTTATTGCTATAACATGCTACATATTCCTCATTCTTTTTGAAGACTATGTAATGTACTATTGTACATTAGTGTGTATCACACAAGAGTGATATTAGAGTATGATATTAGCTGTTCCTCTGAAGTCAGTAGTATTTTGCAGGTTTTAAATCAGGTATCTGTGACATTATTATATTCTAGTCCACCCGATTACTCACACATTACAAAATCTCATAATGAGTTACTGTTTTAATAAATGTGCCTTTAAAACATTCAAATATTGGTTGAACTATTGAACAGGAACAGAAATACACTTGTGAAACAGAAAGTCATTTTGTATTGCTACTTGTGTGATGTTAATACCTCTGATTCTAGCCTTGGCTTATCTGTCACCTGTGGGATTTCTTTGCTTAAAACGTTAAGAGGCAGAGGAGCTGCAGAGCTTTTCCCTGCTGGGTTTGACCCAGCAAGGTGTACAGCACCTTGGCCCAAATCCAGAAAAGCATTTCAGCACAGGCTTTAAGTCAACAGTATACCCTCATTTTTTAAAGGTAAGCACAGACTTAAGTGCTTTATTGAATGAGAGCCAGAATTTTAAAGCCTCCAGAGAGGGAAAATAATACCATTTTTCTTCTCTGTAAGTAAGGTTTCAGTATCAGGCTACCAATTGAATCTCTCACATAGACAAACACAGAACAAGCAGGAAGCAATTTTCTTCAATGCAAAAGCAGCTAATTCAGCTCCCACATTTTATACCTTTTTCCTCTTTCGTTTAATTACTTTATCAACATTTCTTGAAGGGAAGGGAAAGTCAAAGGTGCTAGCCTTAGTCTCTCGAAGGTCATCTAGGAAGAGAGTTTAGAAAGCATATTCAGAGAGTCTGCAATATATTCCTAAGGAAGCTGTAGCTCTTCCAGAGGGATCCCTATTTCTGGTCCCAGCAGGTTACAGGGTATCAGTCCTTACACTGTGCTATCGCTTTATTTTCTCTTTTATAACCATGGGGAAAGTGGGTGTCTCAAACTCCACAAACCAGAGTTAAAAATCATACAGTAGCCAAAAATTAAGACAATAGGCTTCTGGACAATACAAACTAGCTTTTCATTCATTTCTTTCCCCTTGCTAGGACAGCTACTAAAATTCTGCCAGAGCTCAAACAGGAGGTAAACAGACTGAGGCAAGAAACCAAAGAAATCGCCTCTGCTAGCAGTAAATAACAGAAGCAGGAAGGGCAGGTTGATCTTGTGGACTCAAGACACACATAATCACAATGAGGGAGGATTCAGGTGAATTCCCACTGGAGTGAGGATGGTGACCTTCCCTGGAGCTGCCAGACAGGCAGGGCATGGCATGAGCCGAGCTGAGCTGAGTGAAAGGTTGGGGATGTGGGGATGCTGGTAACAGAAGTAGGCTCATCCCTTGCTGCAGCAGGGCTTCAGGTAAACTGGCATCCTCCAGACTACCACAACCCCCCCAACCAGATACCCCAAGGCAGCCACATCACAGGAACAAGGCTTTAAGCTGTGGCAGTCAAGGGCTGCCTCTGAGCTGCAGGCTGGCATCACTTGGATAACAACTCACCAGAAACAGTGCTTTTCATTACAGTAACTTTTCACTTTGACATCTTTAGACAAAATGGCTTTTAGGAGAAGGAAAATAATACAAGAAAAGGAGAACATGTCAAGAGCAACAAGTTAGTAAAACTCAGGACCACCCTATCTCTGTCACTCATCATTTCCCACTCACACCCTGACTTCTTCTCTGAAGCCAGATCACATTAGTCATATTCAGTCCATTTCATCCTGTGCACAGAGCCATGTTTCCTAACAGATCATAACCAGTGGGAAACTGCCTGATCTTTTTTGTTTGCTTTTATAAAAAACAAACAAAAAAACCCAAAACAAACTAAACCAAAACAAAACAAAAAGGCGCCCATGCCCATCCCAACGTTTTTTGGTCTGAGCCACAAAGAAAATTAAGAAACATCTTCAAGCTGTAGCAGCAACAAGGGAGCCAACAACACAGCGGGACTCTGGTTAGGTGGGAACATGGAGAACTGGCAGGAAGGATCCAGAAGTTTAGTGTGTAACAGAGCAGCCATGGTGGTCATTGCTTAGTTTTGGCCTTATGGCTATCATAGGGAAGGATAGGGAAGGCTGCACTGCAGACAGCTACCTGACCTTATAGAGTCTGTTGCTGTAGCTCAGCAGTGTAAGATTTTGGAGCAAAAATATTACATTTTCTACTCATGTAAGTTTAATACCATGTTCCAGCTCTTGCCTGAACACCCAGCCTGGCTGTACTGGGCACATTACAAAAATGCCTGTGCCTTAGACTTGAGAGGAGCTGTATCAACGCTTACAAATACCTAAAGGGTGCGTATCAAGAGGATGGAGCCAGTGTCCTTCCAGTGGTGCCCAGTGACAGGACAAGGGGCAATAGGCACAAACTAGAACACTGGAAGTTCTACCTAAAGATAAGGAAAGCCTTCTTTACTGTGAGGGTGATGGAGCCCTGGCCTAGGCTGTCCAGAGAGGCTGTGGAGACTCCTTTTCTGGAGGAATTCCAAACCCATCTGGCTGCCCTGAGGTCCCTTCCAACCCCCACCATTCATGGGGGCTCAGTCCTGCCCTCTCATGTGCTCAGGGGCACAGAGGTCCCCGGACTCAGCGACACGCACCGTGACGACGGTGGGCAGGCCTCAGCACTGCACAGCTTCCCACCTCCTGCACCCTGCCTCCGGCAGCGGCCTGCCCAGGGCTGGCCTCGCCCCCTGGATCCGGGGCGGCCCTCCGCCTCCCGGCCACCGCCGTGGGGCTCGGCTGGGAAAGCGAGGACCCAGCCCGGCCCGCCTCGGTCTGTCTTGTGCCCCCGCCGTAGCGGATGATGGTGCCGCAGCGGTGGGAGCCGAAGCTGTTGATATAAACGAGCTGCACACTCGGCCTCCCCCCGCTGCGGCCACGCTCCATCCGCGGGGCTGGACGCGGTGAGGTCCCGCCGGCCGCTGAGGGGAGATGGGGCGGGTCCGGCCACCACTCACTGGGGCGCGCAGCGGCAAATGCCCCGTCCTCGGGGCGGGCGTAGTGGGAGCTGCAGAGCATCCCTCTTGCACCGTCCTGCCCCATCATCATCGTCCCGTAAAAAAAGAAAGCTGTTTTCTGAGCTGGAAGGGACAAGGAGCTTCTTACCGACTGGGAGCAGGTCTTGTACCACGTAGTGACTGCTCCTCAAGGTCGCTTTTGACCAGCATTAGTTAGGGCTTGACACAAAGTATGTGGCCAGAAGTCACATACTGATGCACTTCGTGCAGGTTACTGACAGAGGGGCCGGGCTGGATCTATGGCTTGTCTCTGCTGCCATTTACAGAAGAGGAACAAGTGGCACCTCTTGGTTCGATGCTGCTGCAGTTCCCACACCGATGTAATGACTATTGACACCAGTGAACTCCAGGCAACCTACCTGATAACACAGGGGAGGGCAGCTCCAGCAACATTTAGGAACCATTACATACCTGTTGTTATTCTGTCCTTCAAGTAACAGGTGCATGTTGTATGTCACCCAGAGGACGTGCATCGCAGTCAGGAGTCCTTCCCATGAAGACATCTCCAGATGCATGCCCCACTGCAGCAGTGGCTGTATGAGATATGGCCGGTGACAAGGAGGATCTCTCAAACCACTTAAGAGCACAAATCCCATTGATTTTTGCTTTGGCACTGAAATACTGTTCCGTATTACTTCCCAGTTTCAGCTTCAGTTTTACTGAATGCTTCAGTTTCAGTGCTTAGCTGCTCAGAGAAGGGAAAGTGTTACAAATTAGGAAGAATAAATTTTATAAAAAGAGTTCTTTCTATTCGTTTTAGCAGCACCAGCAACATGAATAGTGCTGACAATGCGTCGCCCTTGTGAATGGATCCGGAAGGACCACGAAGCAAACTGGAACCTTTCCCCAGCCTTTGCGGAGGCCGAGTCCTCGAGGTCTCCAGGACTGCTGTCACCTTGTCCCCTCGGCAGGGCAGGGTGCTGTGCACAGGGACCCCACGAGGTGGCAGCCTTACCTACCGAACGAGCCTGTGTCCTGCTCCTCCAGCGACCTGAAGGGAAGACGTGGAGCTCAGGACAGGGAAAGAAAAAAACACAAAAGGAAAAAAAAGCGAAGTACTTCTGCGAAGTATCCCAGGATTTTATACGCTGTCAGAAAAAAGGAATTTTGTGTATGCGGTTGAAAAAGAGGAAAACTTCCGAAGGCACAGCATGATGATTTGCCAGAGTTCATTTGTTAGCTCCAAAAAATTAAAAGGGATACTGCAGGCTCTGAAGTGTATGGACTAAAAAGAAGGTCACAAATACGAGACAACCAGAGAGTTAGTAGCCTTGAGATCAACTGTAATCTCAGAAAAAAAACCCCAAACACCAGGGACTCACTTCTCCTCTGCAAAGACCTGAGCTAACAGATTGTCCCAGTGAGGTAGCAGCCAGGAAGTTCAATTTGGGGGTATTATCAAATCAGATCCCTTTTAGAGTCTATTGCCACTGACAAAAATTAGCGCTACCTAAAATCCACAAGCAATATGCAGAACTGGAAAATTCAGCTGTTTTAGCAGCACACTCTTCTTCATGCTCCTTTCCACATGTGAGAACTGACTACTAGCCAGCCAGTATCTCTGTACTTACCCTTTTGAACAAACATCTCAGCTTTTCACTACACCTTCAACTGTCTAGTTAAAAATAGAGCAGATTCTACCTTTCAGTCTGCACCTCATCATGCCATTTATTTTGTATTCAAATGTCAGCTTTGCCAGAGCAAAACTTGCTCTGTTTCCTGAATTCTATTATTTCACTTTTACTTTGGCAAAGTCTGCATCATTTTCTATTTACTATCATTTTCAATGAGGTCGGTTTTGGTGGTAGGAAGCCCAACAGCCTGTGTCAAGGAGAAGGAAGGAAGGAGCCGATGGGACTCTGCTACTTGCACATTCAATCCCTAGATTCCCTAGTGATTCCCTGCAAAAAGGAAACTCCTCCTACTGTTGGAGATTTGTTTTGCTATGAGGTTTCTTTGCAATGGAATTAAAGTACTCACATGATTCAACATAATAAGTGCCTATTAAGTTATTACATTATCTTCATCAACTGCAAATTGTGAATGCATCTGAAATACGAATCTTAGCACTGCTAACAGGGATTTTTACATGGAAAGTATGCTAATTCTGACAGCAGCTACAGTCAAACCTTGTTAATTACACCCCCAGCAGTAGCACAAACAATTACTGTATCTACTTCATTTTCATGGAATACTTAGGAAGAGTCGCTAGAGTGAGGTATTTTATTAGAATGTGATTATTTTACAGAATACACTGGGGACCGTTTATTACTATAACTAGGAGTGATTATAAAACAAAACTCACCACTTCTGGTAAAACGAAGCAATGCATTATGCCTTCATCTTTTGCTTACTTGTAAAATTTCATCACTTACAATGGCTCTCACAGTTAATTATGTAAGCAATAACACAGTGCAGCAGAGAGATAAAATGGCCAGCTGCCATTTTAATACACCTGCATTTCATATTAATGAATGTGTGGATCTCAGATTGCTTTACAAACCGTACATGTGGGAATCAACTTCACCCACACCAGTAAAAAACAGAGGTGCATTTTCCCATTTCTCCATGATGCGCATAAAAATATTTAGCAGACTGTATGCTAAGCTTGTTACATAAAAGCCTGAGCCTCCCCTGGTGATATTTTCAAATCACCAAGAATATCCATAGACTTTATCATCAAAACCCAAGTCAATGAGACTGAAAACCTTGGCTTAGAACAGCTTCATATTACAGAATTTCAATAGAGCTGGACAATCTGAAATGAAACTATGAGGGAAACTCAGAGGCAAAATGAGCACTGAAGAATTAAGCAGCCTTATTTATGGGAAAGGCTTCTAGGTGAGTGGATACAGCAAAAGGCAGGGAAGGTCTTCAGTTTCTCCAATTTCATTTTTCCACCCAGATGTGCATGTTATTGGGGTTTAAAGATGACATCCTTTGTTTCCAAATCAGATGGTAAAACTTTACCAAATTTTAGGCTGCAGCGATGATGATATTAAATGTTTCTACTGCTGTTCTGGGGAATGTGCAGTTAGATCGCATGTGAACATAGACAAGGAAGTTTAGTCCTACCTGTGATAAGCCTCCTGATATTACTCCCTTACATCCTGGAAGAATAGTTCCACCACGGAATATAAAAAGCAAAAATCACTAAATCATCCTTGGATTCAACAGTAACATAGCTCTTCCAAGACCATCTGTCCAAGCACAGAAAGCTCACATTTTCTTATCACATCTAACATGATCTCAGGCCAAAGTATGCCTGCAGGCTAACATAATCACCAGTACATCTGTCTGCGTATCTGAGATTGTCCTATTTAGCTACAGTACAGATACAACTGAACATACTCACTCCTCAGCACTAATGGTACTAGGGTCTTCACAGAACTGTTCCAGATACTGGACATTCACTCCCTTTGTACCCCAGCCATACAAGTTTGCTGCCACAGAAGGAATAGAGCAGGGTTTCTGTCTCCCAGGATCGCTAGCTCTGCAGAGAAAGGTGAAGAAGTCACTGTTTTGTTTTGTGCCGTGTAAAAGCAACGCTTGAGCAAATTTTCCTGCCACTGGCTGAAGAGCTGAGTTGATTCTGCCAGTGTGTACAGAGCAACATCTGCGTGGGAACAGCTGGCCTGCTGAAGCAAAGCTCAGGGCTACTGCCTGCTGCTTACAGTAAGTACGTTCCTCAGAATACCAAGAAATGGCATTTAACTCAGAAAATTCAGCAACACTTGGCATGAATGTACTCCTGCGGAAACCCGTGCTGGGCATGTGCTTAAAGCAACAAGCACTGTACTGAAAAATGACACTTTGCTAAACTGACACCTATGCATAGAGAGGAATAAACCATCACTGCATGAGCTGATCCTGATTCATGAGTCAGCAGAGAGATGGTGATTTACACTGAGCAAACATTTTCTCAAACAGTGGATTGGAGAAGGTTGGTGGAAACTTGTTTTTTTAAGTGCATTGCTCTATGTGTGAATTGCTGCCCCTCCATGGATCACAAAACCCAGTCAAGAGTTACCAAGTCACACAGTGAGCGTCAGCTGCCACTACTATTGGTCTGTCATTTAAGTATATGAATGTTCTCCATTCATACAAAAAACCACAGCAATTCACCTTGCCATACAGCTTTGGAATAATAAATTATTTAAAAGGCACGTAACTGGGAGTGATAAAACTAAGTCCATTTTAAACTTTAAGATTAATACACAACCAAAAAATATGTGTCCTCAGAGCTACCCTTTACCTACAGTGTGTCCAGAAGATTTAATCTCAGCTTTCATGACTCACCAAAATGAAATTTCAGAAAGAAAAATACAAACACAAACCTGTTATATATAAAATATGTAAATATCTAAGGTGGACTGAGAACTTTCGACTAGCAAATTTTGTGAAGGAACATTGACAGAGTAGTACCAGACTATGGTGTCCTAAGCTCCATAAACAAGGTGACTGAGGGAGCTTCCCTTAAGTGATTATACACTCAAATAAATTAAAATTTAGTATCAATTTGTCTCTGTGACAACCCCTACAAAAAGCCAGCAAATTATAGTTCACATGGCATGAAAACAGATGATATCTGATAGCATTAATCAGAGCATCAGGTTCCAGAAACACTTTCTCCCCATCTGAAATGGGGAGTTCAGGAACGTATTTAGAGCACTGATTCACACCCCCGCCCCCTTCAATTTCTATGCAAAGACAGCTGCAAGTATATTCTTATCCCAGAGGCTGTTTTTCATACTGACGGACTGAATCAGCTTATTTTACACAGAGGAAGAGATGTCAGTGTTTTTCCTCGTCTCTCCTTTCTAAGGCTATTCTTCATCTTAGATTTCCTGTAGGCAAGCAATGTGCATTTTGGACTGTGGCTGAGCAAGCTTTCACAGCACTGAATAAACAGCAGCTGGAGAATCTGCACAGGCAGTACAAACTGTCCAACAACAGCAAAGAAGACTCTCTTTAACATGTACCTTAGCCTTTAAATTGGTACTAGAGGGGTTATGTCCATCTCCACCCAAACAGAGTTTCTTCACTGATGTGGAATGTAGCAGTTCATTTAGTGAAAGCAGCACCCAAGAGAAAGGCAGTGGCTGATGGTGCTCGACGGGCAGTTTGTGCTGAAAGAAAATAGCCAAGATTCATGTGCTGTGGAAACTCTGAAATCTCACCCAGCAGACATACCTCCACCTTCTGTAGCAGTTATTTAGAGTTTCAAACCTCAAAGGGATTTGTTATATCATCTTTCCTAGAAAGTGACTACTAAGCATTTCAGAATCAGCCAAGGCCATCACTACAAAGAGGGATTAAGTTTTGAAGGCTCTAGACTCCTGGCATTTTGATTAATTGAGATTAATTTTTACCTTCTGCCTATGTAATAACATTTCATTTACTTTGTTTTCATTTCAACAAAAGTGTTTTGCTATCTTCATATAGGAAATTATAAGAATGAACATATACAGAGCCAACTGTAAATCAGATGCTATATCCTGATAAACATCTCTTAAATTGTAAACTTCTTGAATTGAAATCAGTGAATGCCTTGTTTCTGAAGGACAACAACAATTTCACCACCATGGCATCAAAAGAATAAAACCTTCTATACTCCAGGACCAAACTTCAAGTCTATCATACGTGTTAACAAACATTATCAGATAAACCACTGATAAGTACATACTTTCTAAAAGACTATTTGCACTTGAAAACAATGTCAAGAACTTATCACATTGGGAGAGGCTGAACTATAACTATTTCCTTAACAATACCAGTGCAGAGAACAGAGAGATAACGTTTCTATTACCAGCCAAGACCCAAGCCAAACTGGTCAATACTGTCTGGTGCTGTTTGGCTGGCACAAAACACAGCACTGAGCAATTAATATTCACTGGGCAGACAACACACTGCCAGCCTATGTATTTTTGATACAGAGTGTACCAGCATATTCTGTTTATTTTTAACTAGCCATTTTAAGAGATGGGAAGTATCTGAATGGAGTCACTGGTGAAAATTTTCATTCTTCTGACAAAGTTGTTTCTAAAGGCATTAGCTTCTATGTTTGCATCATCTGAAGCCAGTGGGAATTGATGATTAGCATCTTGCAGAACTAATCCCATTATAGTTCAGTTCTGTAAGATCTGCATTTCCTGAAGGACCCCTAGAAAAGGATACTCAACATCTATTTAACATTTACACCACCATTCCTTAGACAATGGCACAAGAGATTAGTGGCTCAGACACCAACAGGCTAGTGCTGATCAGAGCAGTGAGCAGTTTGACTCTACTGCAGTACTGGATTTTGGGCAGCTGATTTTTCTCATAGTACACATGCATAGTCCAACTCCTGGTTCCACTTAGCAGAGCTACTTCCAGACCAGTCTGCATTATTCTTCATTGAAGCTTAGCTCTTTGTGTCTAAGTAACCAAAAAAGTGTGGGCAATTTGTACCTACTGAGGATCCAAAATTCTTGAATTCGTTACACACGGTTCCCGTGGAATAGTCCTGCAAGGGCAGCCACATAAGGGTGTTAACACTGCACACTGCTTAGACATTTCAAGTTCAGGTATTTTAAATGAAAGGCTGGCACCAGCAAGCTCTTTAAAATGCCAGGCTTTTTCCTACTGTTAGAATTGAATCACAGCCGTGAGATAATTAAACAAGAATCCTTCTCTGCCCATGCTTTGCTTGGCTCTACTCTGGCCCTAGCCTGGTTGTCTTTCTGTCCCAGCTGCACAGCACGGACTTCAGTGCTGCATTTCATGTGGCTCTGTGGTGCTCTCCTCACTGAGTGGGGCACCTGCCAAATGAGCTCAGTTTTGCAGCTGAATATTGAAACAAGTGATCCAGCTACAATTCTTTGGCTAGGTGGATTTGCTTAAGGATGTGCAACAAAGCAGAAAAGAGCAGTGCTGAAGCTGCTGCAACGCTTTTCCAAAGCTACACACATTTCTAACAAACACTCAACAAGCACCAAATTCACAGAATTCAGAGGTAAAGACATTCCCTAAGGACAACACCTGGACAAAAGCAGTAAAAAGGGTTCAACAGGGAGCAGAGCAGTTCTACATTCCTCTGGACATGGATGTTTCCATTTCTGCAGCATTGCACACTGATTTTGTACCAGTTCAGTGCTTGGTACCTCTCAATGGTTACACCCCCACTACCCCCTCACACAACCGTGCTCCAAGCTTTGACCAACAGGGCTGCAGATTCCCCTAAAGCACTTTACACTTCATCAAAATCACCTCCCCAAGCCCCGTGAGCTTCAGGCAGAAAGGAACATGTTTCTATAGAAAGCTTAAAAGAAGAAGGTTAAGAATCATTGAGTTAAAAGTTTTATTCATTCAACATCTCACATTACAAATATTTAAAAATTATATGCATACTGGTATAAATAGTCATTTGCAAACTATTTAATAACATTAATTTTCACTAGCACTTCAACAAATGAACTCTTTAAAAAAAGTAACTTGTGTTATATAACTTAGAGTAGAACATACAAAAATATGAACTTAAACGTGAAAATGACTTTAATAAAAAATGAATTACCCTTATTTAAAATGCTATAATAAATACTACAACCTCCCCATACACAGTAAAAACTATATGGAAATTCAGCCAAGTAGTACAATTAACTGACATACTTAAATAACTTTTCCTTCTGATAATATGAGCAATACATTGGGGGAAAAACATATTAGGGATTAGTAAAAACTAGACACCCACTTGCTAAAAGTTTCACTTCCAAAAAATATAACAAAAAAATCTGATGAAAATTATAAAAACTAATTATACTTTAAAATTTAAAAATATAAAAAATAAAACAGTTGAATACAATATCGTCCCAATTATTACAATGCTATCACAGTAGCTTTAAAATAAGATAATAAAATAAAGCAAATGACCAAAACCTTTTATTCCATTTTTTTTAAAAATAATCTCAAATTTACATTAGTAGAAAGATTGAATTCTGATTCTTTTCTTTAGAAACACCAGCAAGAAAGAGGATTTACTAGAACAGTAGAAAATGACATTTTTAAATGTCTGCAATTAAAAACAAAGAATTACACTGCAAAGATCTTCCAGAAGTCTGAAATAGGTATTGCACATAACTTGAAGTTAACTTGCCACAATTCATCACATTCAAGTTTTAAATCACCTTTTAACAGAAGGTTTTAACTCTTCAAAAACAAAAGGGGTGAATTATCAAGTCTTTCCAACAGCATCCTTATAAAACGCTAAATTCATTCACTGCAAGTTTAAATTTGCATTCTGCAGAGGTCTGTGTATGGAGAAGTAGATACTATACCAAAAAGCACAGGGCAGTGGGGTTCCTTTACATATAAAATAATCAGAAACACTTTATTTTACATTGCAAAAATAACCATGTAATTACTCTGTAACTACATTGTAAGTACATGGCCAGTGCCATGCTAGTGTGAGAAAACTACATGCTCATTAACCCCTTTGCAAATCGAAGTGATACCCTAAGACTGGTAACCCAATTACATGTTAATTATGTTTGGAGCTACATGGTAACCCCAACTACAAATCCCATGTAATCAGAAGGACATGTAATCACTATTTAAGTACAGAGTAATGTATATAATTGTTTATGCCCTGTAAATCGAAGTGTAACCAAGTAATCTGTAAACACGCTTGTCACACAATCACAAGTGAATATTAGTAGAATAACGATTTCTTACATTAGTCATGCATACTAACATTACATGCCTGCCACCTAGCAGGCTCTCTTTTACTCTTTAAATAGAATTTAAAAGAGCAGACACATTTCTGCATCAAACACCTAACATCAATTTTTTATTAATATTAAAAATGGCTAAACATTCACCAAAAACGTCTGCATTTGTGTATCATTTTTAGAAACTTAGTAAGAAGCTGTAGACAATTCTGATGTTTCTTTACTTTTAAATTTCTACACTATATTTATGCATTTAAATTTCATGGGTCTAAAGACAGTGTCATTTGTCACTTTCATGCTTTTCTTCTTTAATTCTCAACTTTACATATACTATTTCTTAAATTATATGTACACCAAATACCTGGTGCTGGGCTAAGATGTTTAAGCAACATGCTTTCTTTTTCTCTGCAGATTCTAAAATAGCATTGCCAGTGCACAACATCCATAATTCAAAATGTATGCAGAGCACTGAAATGTATAAAAAGCAGAATATAAGAAAATAAAATTTATTAAAATTATTT
>JAOEGS010012442.1:0-15501 GCA_025447755.1 Corythornis vintsioides | reverse complement strand
ATCCTGCTCTGGCAGGGGGGTTGGACTAGATGATCTTCTAGGTCCCTTCCAACCCCTAATATCTGTGAATCTATGAACTCTGCTGTGTCAGAGTGCACACTTCCATGCTAGTTAAGGCATAGTTAGTCATGCTCTGTATCTGGCTCTCAAGCTGGATTTGTCAACAGAACTGTTACCCTAATGTGCACAGATGAAAATGTCAGTGGCAGGTTTTGTGTAGTGAGCCAGTCAAGAGTTTAGCTGGGCAAGCAGCATTTATATAAATAGGAGCAACACAGCAGCAACTCAAGTCTTTTTTTGTGCTGTTCATGAACTCTCAATGCCATAAAACTTGCAACTTTTATCACTTTTCTATTGTAACTTTTCCTTCTGTTGAATTGGAGGCAGTTTGTAATATGCCTACTTTATTGAATAACTGTTAGAGTGAGCTGGTTTCTGGGTGTTTAAATGCCATACTGAAACATAAAGTGCACACAGTACCTCCTGCAACAGTTAGTCTTTTCATGGAGTCAAAAGAGAGGTTTCTCTTGCTGTGTTTGGTGCTCTAAGCTTAGCTTTAGGTTGGTTAATAAATGCATGATTAGTGCACCTTTCCATAATACAGAATATTTCCAGGTATTTAAGTGGCTTACATTTGTCATTGTCAGCATTTGCCTTCAAAGTAAATTGAAAACATCAGTAAGTGTTTAAATATCTTAAAATAAATGAGAGGTTTATTGAAGATTTGTAATCAAATATTCATGCTGTTTATAGCAATATTATTGGAATAAAATGAGCTTGTTTCTCTCTAAAATAGCATTTAATAGGGAGAGGTAGGAAACTGCAAGTTGACAATGCTGAGTTTTCTCAAACTAAAATCTTTGTTTCACAAACTACTTCTTGTTACAGGAATTCACTATGCATGATACAATTGGGTGTTATCTAGACATAGATAAAGGACAAATCAAATTTTCTAAAAATGGTAAGTTTTATTCCCTTTCTTTGGAATTTTACTGGGATCTTTGTCTTATGGGGTGTGGGAGGACTGGGAGAGGAATGCACATATTGGAATCTGAACTAAAGTTGTTTTCAGGGAAGGACCTTGGCCTTGCATTTGAAATCCCCCCACACTTAAGGAACCAAGCCCTCTTTGCAGCTTGTGTGCTGAAGGTAACTTCAGAATATCACAGATATGTAAGATTGTGAAAATTCTTTTAGTTTTGGGAACTTGACTGCTTAGGAATAAAACTGCAGAGCCCCCTGCAGTTGCTGCAGCTGTGCTGGTGCTCTCTTTCCTTTGGTCTACTAGGATTTCAGCACAGTGTGTGAGCTGTGCTGGGCACCATTCAGCTTCAGTGCTTAAATTCAGGTTTAAGTCTGTTAGTTTTATTAAAAAAAACAAACAAACAAACAACAAAACCTGTGGCTTGTAATTTAAAATGTATGTAACATAGAAGTTAAAGTAGTTTCCACTTAGCTGTAAATGGGGGAGTATTTTGATGTACAAGAAAAGAATTGTGAGAACTAGAATGATGCACAAAATGTGTGTCAGCTTTTGGGCAGTTTGGGGAAGGGGAATGTGTAATATAGAGGAAGAACACCTTCCCCTCATCTAGATGGCTTCTCAGGGGGAAGTTAATTATGGGATTGTTTCTCATTTTACATGGTCTTTTGAATCTATCTGAATAACACAACTTTGTTTATCTAGAATGCTGAACTGAAATTCAACTTTGGTGAAGAAGATTTTAAGTTTCCACCAAAAGATGGCTATATTGGTCTCAGCAAGGCTCCTGATGGTAGTGTTGTAAAATCTCAGCACTCAGGTAGGTCAGACTTTTAAAGTTCTGTCAGTTCTGTGTTCAGATTGTGTTACACAGCATCTTTTAATCACTTAATTCATTACTGCTGTATTTAAGATCTTACAATAATCTTACTGGTAGCAATATTAGTGATATTTTTTTTCCAGTATTCCAAATTTTCTTCAACTTAAACCACAAATAATCTCACATTTTGATTTTAGAAATGCACAGAGAAGCTCAGATAAGTTAGTCAACAGTGCCATCCTGAAAATAAGCATGTTGAAGCTCTGCAATAAAATCAACTATGCTATATGGCCAGTATCCTCACTGTCATGGCAAGATTTGCTTGTAATCCATGCATATTAATCAGAAGATAATAAATGAGTGAGCAATAACATCCCATTTTAATGGAGCATTCAGAATCATGAGGTTGTTTCAGTTTATTAGTAGAAACTTCCAAGTTTTGATGGCATATCTTTTTCACTCAGGAAATGCACAAGTGGTTCAAACACAGAACCTTCCCAATGCTCCAAAAGCACTGATTGTGGAGCCATCCAGAGAGCTGGCAGAACAAACCCTGAACAATGTGAAGCAGTTCAAAAAATACGTTGATAATCCCAAATTAAGGTAACAGAGCATCCTGCAGCATTTCAGTTATGCTGGTGTCACAGGCCTTGGGCATTGGGCCTCTTTGGAGCTAAGGGGACCTTCATCTACACCTAATAATAGCCCCAGCAAGAGCTGCTGCCAACTGACCTGACTTTTCAGCTACAGCCAGGCCAGTTAGAGCTTTCTTGTGATGGTTTGTTTATGGCATAGCAAATCTGTTTGTTTTCTTCATATTATCAAAGGTATATGATAATGTTTTTAGTCAAGAAAAGCACATCTTCTGTCTACTGCCCTTCTTCTCTGAGCAGCTTCCTGTGCCCCCACCTCCAGCTGCCCTCATGCTGTTTGTTTTTCACCTCCTTCAGACAGTTTCATACTCTTTTGCCATTAGTATGCTCACAGGAAAAGAGTTGCAGTGGTTAGCATGGGGATACAGTTCTGAAAAATGAATCATCTACAAGATTCCTTGCTCTAAAGTTGTTTCTCTTTTGACTGTGTTTATAAAACTTAAGTAACTCCATAGTCTAAACTTAGGCAGTTTACAAGGGTGCTTTTGCTGGAGTTGCAGGGGAGTAGGCAGGGGGGTTGGACTAGATGATCTTCTAGGTCCCTTCCAACCCCTAATATCTATGAATCTATGAATCAATGGAGAGGCAAGCTGTGATGCAAGATTCACTGATTAGTTTTCTGTTATTTGCATTTCTAGCTTTGAAGAACAAGGAAATTTATTAAACTTAAGAGTTGGTTTGGTGTTTTTTAAGGAATAGATTCTTTAAGATGAAATTGGTTAATGTGTCAACAGCAGTACAGTAATCAAACTCAAATACAATTGGGTAACAAAACTTTAACTTCCAGAATTAAAATACAATATACTACATGTGAAGGGTTTAATTTATTTTTTTTTCTTGTTCTTTCATTCTTAAAATTGCTGTTCAGAGCTCTTAAAAATAAACTGCTAACAAAAAAATCAGTCTTCAGCCAGATGTTTAATACATTCTGAATATAATAAGCAAATGTTAAAATATGTTTATGTAATTTTAGGGAACTGTTGATTATTGGTGGGGTTGCTGCAAGAGATCAGCTCTCTGTACTGGAGCAAGGAGTAAGTTGTGTTTTTGTTCATATGATTTAATAGTTTGTGTTCTGATTAACTCAACATTGTTAGAGAATAGTCATGGTGCTTCTTGTGACTCCTGTAAACCTGATAAGAAGAAAATGTGCAGCTGATAGCCAGTTAGTGTTGCCCTGGTCTAGCATTTTTTGCTCCATGGCAATTGCCAGTACAAACAGTACTGGGGCAGATGCTGTTGAAGCCTGAGTACTTGGGGAAATTTAAAAATACAGATGCAATTTTGTCCTCAACTAACAAGACAGATAGTTTCCCTATTACACCACAAATCAGTCCTAAAGGGAAGGAACCAGCCAGCCTGGCAGTAGCAGCATGGGCTGTACAATCCATTCACTCATGCTGTAGGGATAGCCTAGTCTTTGGGGTTTTTATGTTTTATTTTTTATTTAAAGCTCACTTTTGGAAGACCATGTCACTGTGGATAAGTTGGTTTTGCTGTGATTTTACCTGGCAAAATACACATTATATCCTAAGCAGGCTTGAACTGGAAATTGCTAGACTGCCACATGGATGCTAAATTCATGACCATGAACCTTTCAGTCTTGCAAAACTTATTTCTACAGCTGAAAGACTGGAGAGAAGATACATTTATTTTCTCCCCATTTGAAAGCACATGTGCTGAAGGCAGATGCTGCTGAAGTGGCTGTAGAACTGAAATGCAGGTTGCTCACTGAGATTCCAGGATCTCTCTCCTTGAAGATACTGGAAATTTTACTGGCCAGCTATGTAAAGCAACTTGGAATTTGTCCTTGATTTTCATGTGCTGGTGGGAATGGAGACCTGATAACCTCAAGAGATCCTTCCAACACAAATTACTCTTGGATTTTATGAAGTTATAATTAAAAGAAAATTGAGAAAATTATCAGTATGATGCCCTGTCTTAAATTTAGATGGAGCCTTTAGTTGGTTATGGATCCAATTCATACTCTCATGTATTTCATAGGTGGATATTGTTGTTGGAACTCCTGGAAGACTGGATGACCTGGTCTCAACAGGAAAGCTGAACTTATCTCAAGTTAGATTTCTGGTGCTGGATGAAGCTGTACGTGGAGAGCTAAGTGATTCTGAATTTCTGTTAGTGCATTATTTCCTGAATCAGCAGAGCATGACTGTTCATGGCAGTTGGGATTCTGTGCAACAACAGCTAGCTACCTATAGGCTGCTTCAGGTTAATCCTCTTGTAATAGTAATCTAGGGGGCTTTTTTCTTCCTTTTAACCTCTTTAGTAATGCTATTTGATTTTTTTTCCTGACAAATATATTGCAGGCTGTGTTCACAAGCTAGTGCAAGACAAGAGGGAATGACCAGGGGAGGTTTAGGTTGGACATTAGGAAAAACTTTTCTACTGAAAGGGTTATCAAAGACTGCAACAGGCTGCCCAGGGAAGTGGCTGAATTGCCATCCCTGGATGTATTTTAAAGCTGTCTAGAGATGGTGCTGAAGGATATGTTGTAGTAGTGGCCCTGGTGGAATTAGGTAACAGTTGGTCTTGATGATCTTAAAGGTCTTTTCCACACATAGCAGTTCTGGGAATTCTCTCCCTGTACAGGGAGCTTCAGGAACTTCAAAGGACAAAGACAAGCATTTTTGAGTACCCAGCAGGTCTTGAGGCCAATGACTGCTGGAGTCAATATGCTGTGAAGTGAGTGGCTCTCACTCTGATCTGTTACAGTACAACTGAGCCATGACAAAGATGGAAGGCCTTGGGGTGTCATTGGGAGAAGCTGCTGAGACAGATGTTCAGTTACTTGTGAAGTACAGCAGCAGTGCTTGTAAATGCTCCCATCTTTTACTATATCTTTTTTTCTCCTGTTCAGTAGTAATATCTCAGCCAGGCTTTGACCTGTCCAGCTACTAGTAGAGAGTACTCCTGAGATCACAAGTGTGGTGTTTATTTAATTGTACAGACTGAGAAATGAGAAATAAAACTGAAGGGTTTGGGTTGTTTTTATTTTACTCCCATGTAGGATGGCCTTCTCCTCCAAGGTTATTCAGATTTCATAAACAGGATCCACAGTCAAATTCCTCAGATAACTTCAGATGGAAAGAGACTTCAGGTATAAAATTTGTTCCTGCTTTTTTTATTCTTGTGTTCTTGTGGTTTTGGTTGGTTGGGTTGGGCTTTTTTGGTGGTGGTTGTTTGAAGTGGGGTGTGGTGTGTGTGTGTGGTGTGCACTGCTTCCAGTTGTGGGCTTGCATGGCATAGAGCATGCCTCTTTAAAATAGAGTTTATTATACTTCTTGTCCAAAACAAATATTCATTTCTTGTGAATATGTACTTTTAGATTCCTAGGTCTGGAAGCCCAGTCTTTAGCAGTATTTGAGTTATTTAGGTATAAACATATCTGAAACTATTAATTACATACATTATTTCTAGTGCTCTAGTAATCTTGATTCATCACCTCTCAATAGTTCTGCTTTCTTCCTTTTAAATGATGGGGTTTTTGTAAGAGAATAGTTAATTAACTTCTTTTGTCCTTTGACTTTCATTAGTTGGGTGATTTCTCTAATGAGTAAAGCCAATCAAGGACTCCTGTTGTGCTGCTCAACTGCTTAACATTCTTCCAGTTCTACTCTGACCTTTCTTTCTGGGGAAAATCTGATCTTCCTTGGTATCCATATGGCATTTTTGATTTTTCAGGTGATTGTTTGCTCTGCAACACTACATTCATTTGATGTGAAAAAACTGTCTGAAAAGATCATGCATTTTCCCACCTGGGTTGATTTGAAAGGAGAAGATTCTGTCCCAGAAACTGTACACCATGTAGTTGTGCCTGTAAATCCAAAAGCTGACAAACTGTGGGAAAGGCTTGGCAAGAATCATATCAGAGTAAGTGATCTATACATGAAAATTTAAGAATTATTTGCACATATTAACTTAATTACCTTTGGAATTAGGGGCTAATGCTGTAGAATCTTTGACAGCTATTGAAACAGCTTAGTGTATCTGCAGTGTTTGTTCCATGATAAGTAAAATTGTGATATTAGTGATGTCATAAATGCTGTTTCTGAACAGCCCAATCTTAGAAACATGATAGAGGAAGATGATAAAACAACATTCTTACTTGTAGTAGAGAACAGTGGCATTACATTGCTTTTTTTTCACTGATTTCACAGCTGATGGTCTGGGGCCTGACTGTAGTCAGTACCTGTCTTTTCTGACTGATAGGAGGAGGTAAATCTTCCAGCATAGATCATTCTGTGAAGTAGTTTTGTCTCTAAACAAAGCAAGGCAAACAATATTTGGAAGAATGGCTTTCATCTCATGATGTTTGAGACTAGTTTAGAAGAGAAGGTGGTTGTTGTTCAAGTCCTTAGTTTTTGAAATATGAACAACCTAGGTTTCATTCTGAGCAACACTTACACAGTTCCTTGTTATCTCTGGAACCTCCCTCCTGATCTGTTAGAGGCTTAAGGCTTAGGATGAACTTATTTCTCTTAGGTTTAGGTTTATATCTGATTCAGCCTAGCATAGGGAAAAAGATAAAGAAGAACTGTGGGTCTGGTTTCATGTTTCTGGTATGTTAGATAGAGCTTAAGCTTTGGTGGCTTTGTTACTTTGGTTGCTTTTATTTCTTCCCTTTGTCCATAGGTTGTTCCTGTCTGATGTCTACATAAATAGTTTTATTTTTCATGAAAAAGGAGAAGTTTTGTGTGCTTACACTCAAGACTTTAGCTAAAGTTAGATTAGTTTGGGAGAACAGAATTCTGATGACTTGGAGTTTGTTTTTTCCCTAGACTGATGAAGTGCATGCAAAGGACAACACACGACCAGGTGCTAACACTCCAGGTACAGCAACAGCTTCTGACTCCATCCTTTGGGAATGTTAGGAAGGAAAGCTACACTGCAGTAGATAATGGCCTTCAGTCATGGCCCTCTGAATCCTACTTGTTCCTTTTTGTAGTTGTGAAGATCAATTTGTTTCTGTAATTAAGAGAAAGTGGAAAAGATTTGAATTTATGTTTTTCAGGTATGTAATCAACAGTGTAAGTGATTGGTGGCTATGAGTAACCTGAAGCTGCTCAGTAGTTGTATTCATTCTGTATTCTTACCTTGGAGCAGGGGAGCAAGGGGTGGGGAAAATAAAATACTGAAGGTCTAACAGGAGAGCAAATGAGCTAGAAGTTCAACTGTCTGCTGGAAGGCTGGAGAAAACTTGAAATGTGTGCTGTGCAAAGGCTCTTCATGTTTCTTAACCAACTGGAGTGAAACAACTTCTTTATTTTTCTTAGAAATGTGGTCTGAAGCAATTAAAATCCTAAAAGGAGAGTACACTGTCCGGGCAATCAAAGAACACAAGATGGACCAGGCCATTATCTTCTGCAGGACTAAACTGGATTGTGACAATTTGGAGCAGTACTTCATCCAACAGGGTGGAGGTAGTTTTTTTGCACAAAAATCTTATTTTGCTAATTTTACTGCTTATTTCAAAGCCAAAATTGGGTAGAGGTCACTGATATTCAGACACCACACAAAGAAAATAATGGTGAAGACATACTGACTGGGCATAAAAATAGGGGTTTGGTAGCAGGGAGCTGCAGGGGTGTCCTCTGTGGGGCAAAAGGCAACAAACTGCCCTATATTTATTTCAGACATCTCCAAAATAGCTGGAAACAACCCATCATGCACCAAAACTTGAATCTATGAGAGGAGCATGTTGGTGCCTCTGCTGAAATGTAAGAACGTTGTAGTTGCTAGGGGTAGGAGACACAGAAAGAAACATGCCTGTACAAAAGTACTCATGTGAGGACACTTGTAAGGAGAAATATGAGAGAAAACATGGGGACACCAAGGGGAATGTGTGAGGAGAAAGCTGAAAACACACAAAGGAAGTTTAGACTTGGAAGAGTGAGGAGACATGTCTGCACAGACCTCCTTTGAAGAGGAAAACTGTTTAATTGTTGGTCTTGGTTTTCCCTAGTGCCTATTGGAACTTTATGTTAATTAATAGTAAATTAAGTGAAACTCCCCTGAGTGGAGATATTTATCCACAAAATGTATTTTTTCCAGTTTTGTATGGCATTGTGTCATAACATATGATATTATTAATGCATAACATCTCTTTCAGGCCCTGATAGGAAGGGACATCAGTTCTCCTGTGTCTGTCTGCATGGGGACAGAAAACCTCAAGAAAGAAAGCAAAACCTGGAAAGATTTAAGGTGATGCAGCAGATTTGTGATGGCTTTTACCTTCCCTCTATCTGAAATTGTATGTCAATTTGTGTTGCTAGTTCTCCATTCAAAATAAATTAAGTTCAGATGCTATATGACCCACTTCCTAAAATTCTGTGAGGCACAATTTCTGTGGGTGGAAATCTATACTGGCAGTCAATATGACCTTTGTGTTTTTATTGAGAGGATAGATGGGCTCACTCTTAAATAAAGCCTAAATTTAAGTTCAGCTCTGTAACAGATTACATTGCTTCTTAGAGTCCTTGGTGCTTGAATATTGGGGAAAAAAAAAAGTTAATTAAAACCAAACTGTCTAATATTTAAGCCATTCATAGATTTATATTTGCCTTACACTGTTGGGGAAAGAAATATGGATTTAATTTGAGCTTTTCATGTTCAGAAAGCACTATTGCACTGTGGAGGAGCTTTATTTAAAGCCTTTGTAATGTACAGAGACACTTAAAGGTGAAGTAAATGTGAAGGACTACTGTTTGATTGCCCAGGGTTTGACTCTGCCTGGTTTATTTAGCACAACACTTGTGTACAACTCTGTTTTGTAGAGAGGAGATGTCCGTTTCTTGATCTGCACAGATGTTGCTGCCAGGGGAATTGACATCCATGGAGTTCCCTATGGTAAGGCCAGCTCCTGAGCTGGGGGCTGAGCTGCACACAGCTGCAGTGTGTGGCAGTCCTGACAAGCTGAGATACATCTGTTCCTGCTTCCTTTGTAAAAAGCTGTAGATGTTACAGGCTTAAATTGGGCAACTTTCCTTTCCTTTGTTCCCTTCCCCAGTAAGTGATGGTGTTCTGCATGATGGGAATGGCTTCAGTTGTTTTTCCCCCTCTGGTCAAATGATGGAGTGAGCAGTTCTACAGTGCAGGCCTCAAGTGCTGCACATAAGACACCTGCAACTGCTGTAATAGACATTGTGTATGGGCTGAGGAGAGGGATTGCAACAATCAGTATCATCTTTGTTGAGATGAGTGCTCTGTGACCTTAGCTCATACAGCTTTTTATACCCCTGTCTGTCTGTCTGTCTGTCTGTCTGTCTGCTGCAGTCATCAACGTCACGCTCCCGGACGAGAAGCAGAACTACGTCCATCGCATTGGGAGAGTCGGCAGAGCTGAGAGGTGTGTGCTCAGGGTGCCTCACCATCTTGGGTTTTGTGCTCTATTTCACTAACTACTGCCAACTTAGAAACATCTTTCTCTCTTCATTTATTCCAGGATGGGTTTGGCAATCTCCCTCGTGGCAAAAGAGAAAGAGAAGGTAATTCTGCTCCAGAGCGAACACGAACAGATGTCATTGACTGAAGTTCTGTCCACAGCTGATACCTGACTTTAATATGCTGCTTTGGTTTATTCTTGCTTAAATAGAATATCTGAATTGTTTTTCATGCTATAACTAACCAAAACCAGTGTAGTGAACTGTTTCAGAAAGTTTAGAAGTTGTTTTTCTTCTAGGTTTGGTACCATGTGTGCAGTAGTCGTGGAAAAGGGTGTTACAACACTAGGCTGAAGGAGGAAGGAGGTTGTACTATATGGTACAATGAGATGCAGGTAAACATTTTGCTTCATCAAAATGTTCTGATTCTCCTAAAGTCTGTGGGATATAATTATACTATATTAATATAGAATTATATTCTATAATTTTAGATATGCAGTAGGGTTGTTTAGGCTGGAGAAGAAGAGACCTGATTGTTGCTCTCTACAACTCCATGAAAGGAGGCTGAAGCAATGTGGGGGTCAGTCTCTTCTTTCATGTAGTAAGCAATAAGACAGGGAAATGCTCAAGTTGCACCAGGGGAGGTTTATATTAGATACTAGGAAAAAATTTATTCACAGAAAGGGTTGTCAAGCTTTGGAACAGGGAAATGGTGGAGTCACCATCCCTGGAGACTTTCTATAATTTCTTTAATTATAAAAGCTTATTTTAATCTCAGCCAGTCCTGTTGGAGTCTTGTTTTCAGCTTCTCTATAGTCTTCCTATCAAATGCTCTTAAGAGTAACAGCATGTTAGCCACAGGTTTTTGTCTAGGTGATTTGTGGCACAGTGTAAGTAACAAAACTGTTGTTCCTCTAATGTGGAAACAGCAGGTAATTTAAGTATATTTTCATTGGGATTTGCATACCAAGTACAAATGCTTGCTAAATTCACAGCACTTAATTCCTTTCTCCATTAAAGAAAGGTGAGTGATACATCATCTGTGGTAAAATAAGCTTGGACTGTGAGGTTTTTATTATAACTTAGCACCACTTAAGTAAGGTAGTATGTAGCATACAAGTTGTTGGGTAAGAACACACTGAGATTGAAAATGGATTTGTATAGTGTTTATAAAAAAAATGTGTTAGTCTTTGGTGTCTGCACCCAGATTGTTTTCTGTGCACAGTTCCTGTTGAAACTGTTTGCATGTGACTGTTCAGAACATAGTCTGATTGAAGTTTTGCACTATAAGAGTACATAATATTATCTTTTTTTTACCATTTTTTCTTTAGTTGCTGGGGGAGATTGAAGAACACTTAAACTGCACTATTTCCCAAGTTGAACCAGACATAAAAGTTCCAGTAGATGATTTTGATGGGAAAGTTACATATGGGCAGAAAAGAGCTCTGGGTGGTAAGTAATTAAGGACTTTGAGTTACCTTGCTATGCAGTGCTTTGCTGGGCATAGCACAGAATGGCAGATTAAAACAAAAAATGAAAAATGGGCCATTTCTTTGCTGTCTTCTGCATTTGTTCCATGCAGCTTCATTTGTTGTATTGTTGCAGATGACCAAAGACTGTGTGTTCCTGTTTTCCTGTTTGATTTGTGCTTGTCTTTAACAAGTTACAAAGTTACCTGAACTTTTTGAATGAACTTGTTGAGCATTATTGGTTCTGCTGAAAACTGCCTTTGAAGCCATCATTTAGGTTGGATCTCTTTTGGCAGGTGGGCTGTATAAAGGCCACGTGGATATTCTGGCACCTACAGTACAAGAGTTGGCTGCCCTTGAGAAGGAGGCTCAGACATCTTTCTTGCATCTTGGCTATCTTCCTAACCAGCTGTTCAGAACATTCTGATTGTGCCACACTTGAGACAAGGCTGGAGTTAATAAATGATCTACTCTGCAAATACAAAAATCCCATACTGTCTCTGAGTAGCAGTAGTTAGAAAAGGATTAAAATTAAATATACTTCTTGTGTGATGAGGAGCATGTTCAGCCTTAGTCTATCTGTATTAGCTGTTGTCTTGAGAAAATAAAACAAGTCAAAGATTAAATGCTTTTTGTTTTTACTATTCTTATGCCTTGCCTTGAAGATTACTTTGCAGAGTCATTCATTACATAGATTTTTGATTGAAAATGCAAGTGTAGTTAAGCAAATCTGGAAGAAGGAGGTTAATTATGTGCTTTGCAGAATATTAAAATCATTTAACTAGCTGTGTACTGTAACTTACTGCTGGGCTTGTTAAAGATGAATCCATATTCAGACAGCTTTCTCTAATTTGGATATTGATGAAAAAATTTCTTGAATTGTGCATTTGAAGCTCTTGGTTATCCTAAACTCCTGGGCTGATAACTGCCTTTTGATTCTTGAATACTAGACTTCTCAAAGTTGATGTGTCTTAAATTTCAAAAATTGATCTTGTACAAAGAATTCTACAACACTCTTGAGATCATAGAAAAGCAACACTGCAGTATCAAAGCAGCTCATCAATCTTCAGGAAAAGCTTTTTCATGCAGCAGTGTAAGTTGAAACACTTAATGCCTCTTGTGCTGCTTTCAGGCAGGTTGAATTTGTTCAGATTAATTTACTGTCAGACTAGGATTTTTATATTTTTAGCTTCCTTTTTTGCTCTAGTGACTCCTCTAATGAAAGTTCAGTGACTTTTCAAATTGTCACCTAAAATATCAAAAGTTATTGGGAATGTCTGACAACCCAGAATAAAAGTAACCTTTTGTGCTCCTCATGAAGACTTGTAATAACTAAACATTGTCTCCTTGCAAAAAGCAGGGATACAGATAAAGCTCAGGGTGAGCTAAGACACTTTTCATTTTAGTGTTACCTAAAGAGGACAGACTGAGACTTCCATCATAATGAAATACATAATTTTTATTAAATTTTACTATTAAGTTTAGTTTATTTTTTTTACTGTTAAGTTTAACACCCCAGGCACAGTAAAGTGGTCATCATGGAATCCTTCCTTTAGTACCTTTCTGTGCTCCAAAAGCTGGGAGGCAGTTCTGCCATTTGTTGCATTGGTTTTCTCTTGGCAGACAAGAGTACTGAGCTCTAGTGACCATTCATTGCAATGCCTAAAACAATTTCAGATTCAGGAGAAAACAGACAAATTGAAGCTGAGAGTAAAAACAGTTTCATCTAGTTTAAAGACATAATATTTAATGAGGGATCACTGAAATCAGAAGGAAGATGGTGAGTACATTGAATAAAATCTTACCAGCATTCATCTTTTTCTTAGAGAGTAGCATTTATTCTGTATCTGATGCATGGTCAAAGTGCTGATACCTTTCAGGATTCACTCCTGGGTGTCCAACTTCAGTGAGTGATTGCTATCTGATTATTCAGCATGGCTTTTTTCAGCCCTAAAAATGAAAGTCACTTTAGGCAAATAGGCTTAGGCATGCCAGTACATATTTAAAATGAAATTCCTTGGTGTAGGAGCTGAAATGGCTACAGCAGCCCAATGTAGACTTGTTTTCAGGAGGGGTTTGTTGATGTGCCTTCAACCACTGCAGGGTGATGGAGATGGGGAGGTGGAGAGTTTCTGATTGGGAAACTTCTCAGGGTGACTCAGCTGTCTCTAGCCCAAACCAGGAAATCCCTGCTGCCTGCATGAGAAACCTGTAGGAAAAGTGTTTGGAGGGCAGGGCACATCAACTTGCACTTGTTTTGAGGGATCTGGTCTGAGGCTTTTATGTTACTTGCAATCAAACTGCCAGCTTAAAACACTAAAGGAATGAAATAACCTACAATGAAAAAAACTAATCTAAATGGAATTTCACTAAGTTGCAGCTGTCCCTGATTGCTCACTGTCTTATTAGAATATTATATAATATACTATAAAATACTATAAAAATACTAATACTATATACTAAAAATACTATAAAATACCATATACTAATGTCTTATGCAGAACACACATGCCTTTACACTAGTGCTAAGCCATGTCTAGCTATACAGACATAATTCCAATTAAAAACTATCATTGTCTTGAACCAAGCCCTGGCTTTTTTTCATCCACAGTCAAGAAGATGATGTCACATTCAGAAGTTCATGTCAACAGGTAAGCAGAGGATTTCTTACAATCAGGTGATGTAGATCTTGTTATTGGGAATATTCCATGGAATAGGGAAGAGATGAAATATTTGGGTGTGTGTTTTTACCCACGTGCAGAACGTAGATCCACGTGTGTACTGCATGTCTGTGAGTGGGAAGGTGGGTGTTTGCAATGTGCTTTTTGTTAGCTGACTGCCCACTGACAGCCTCTTGGTGGTGCTGCTGTTTCATCAGTTCACCAGCCTCCTGCTTCCAACGAGGTCACTTACATTTTACCTACTCCTTCTTTTTTTTCTTTTTTTTACTCCTTAGAAACAAACTCCAAAACAAAAAAAAGAAAAAAAACAAACCAAAAACCAACAGAAAAACCGCTTAAAACTCAGTGTGTGAAGCACAAACTCCCAGGGAAGGGTCCTTGCAATACTGACTTTCTTGTCACAGCTTCAATCAAAATGCAGTTTAAACCATGAGGATGGTTAATCCAATAACTTCTGGTTTAATTGCTTTGTTCTTTTGCTGAATCCAATGCTAATTCTTACTACTGTACATGTCAGAACTGTGTATATTTTTTTCTTCTCAGTGTCCATTTCTAGGGCTGACTAACTGAAAACAGCAACAAAATATGGGTTTTTATGAGTGCCACCAGCACTATTTTTTGCAATTTACTGGCTTTGGAACTCTATGCAAATCCCACATAGACATGCTTGCTGTGCTCCAGCTTTTCTCACTGAAAAGGGGAAAATATGGGAAATTCAAGTTCAGCTTAGGTAAAATGTGCATAATGAAAACTCTAAGCTTTTTTTTTTCTTTCTTTTTCAAGTGATATTGTTGTAATAGCTGTAAAATTGGGACAGGGAGAGATTTTTGGTTGGCTTTTTTAGTTTTTCACTTGCTTATTGGAGCACCCCTGTCCAATAGCTTTTTATTTTTGGCCGATCTGCTTGTACAATGTCTTTAGAGAATTCACATTCTTATTGGATGATTAACTATTCGTTTGAGTATTTATAACTACTGGTAGTAATCTTTCTTTGTTTTCCTTTACACTGCTATAAAGGTTCCTTTTATGAAAGGGAAAAGGATACAGATGGTGTTTGCCACTCAGCATCCAAACTGCTGAGCTGGGGCCCCCTTTTAGTGTGCTCCAAAGGCAGGAGTTCACTGCTGTCTTACACTTTAAGTATGGTTCTGTTTTGCTACTGTGAAAGCAGACAAAATTGCTGCTGGCAACACAAACTTCTGCTCCAGTCTTCTCATGTTTATGGAATCACATGTACAAATAAATGAGCCTGGTGGGTTTGAAGAGGTAATTGGCCTGTGGTCACTGCCATATGTGGGTATCTGCATAATGCCAGGAGCTGGGCTCCTGCTTAAACCAGTTAAAATAGCTGCATCTCTCTCCAGTACATCAGATACCTGTAAGAAAGGCAAAAAGTGGAGTGGTGAGTTCAAAGGGTGAATCAATATGTTAAGGGTGAGTGTAGGGAGGATGGAGCCAGACTCTGCTCAGTGTCATCCAGTGACAGGACAAGAGGC